>CAEFZX010006615.1:0-61450 GCA_903066825.1 Alfaro cultratus
AGTGTTATTTGGTTATTATTTATTTCATAAATAGTGTTATTTATTTCCTGACTTTTGTTCTGTGAAGAATCCAGAAAAGGTTATTTGATTGTGCTTTCTGGAAAACAATAAATTTTTACGTTTAGGCACTCTTGCAATCGTCACACATTTTCTGTTACAAACTGACCCTGGCCTCCCATCAGAGAAGGGAAAAGTTATGTGGCCCTCACAGGAAAAAGTTTAGGGACCCCTGGTCTAGATAAATAAATTCAATTACTCACCCATAACACCAAAAATAACCCTGAACAACATCTTAAGCACTCACTCACATCTGTTAAGGTCAAAGTTTATGATTCAGTAATGAAACCACAAAAAAAGTTTCATATTTTCCCAAAACATCTTAATGATTCCCAAGAGGTTGGGGAAATATTCTGGAGCTACAATCCATCTAGAAAGTATTCACACTTTTTCTACATTAATTGTATGAAATTAATCTATTTATGCACAGGAGAATGTGTGTATAAATGTCACTAAATTAGCAGAGTTAGCTCTATCAAACGTTAGAAGGAGAGAAACTTGACCCGTCTAGTTTAGCTGCAGGTAAAGTTTCAGGAATTCTTGGAGGATGCTGCCGTGTTCTTGGTGTCGTCATCTGAAACCTGATGGACTCACAGCCCTGCTGCCGCATCAAAGCACAATCTGGAGCGCTTTAATCTGAGTTAACATGAAGTGCAGATATAATCTGGACCCGGCGACAGACGCTGTGCTCACTCAACACTTGCTCTGTCATTCAACATTTCATCAACAGGTTTGAATGAAACTTCTGTATAACATCAAAATCAAATTGGTTAACAGAGCAAAATGCTGAGAAATATTTAATAGAGAAACACTGAAGTAGTATTTTATAGGACACCATTTGGAAAGTTACACAACGAAAAATAAATGACAGCAATATTTTGTTTATTTAGCTTGTCAGAGAAAAAAAAAAGTTCAATTTTCAAAGTCACTTTCTGACCATGTTATTCATACATTTATAAATGTCATAGCTGAATATTTATCTTACAATCTAAATACTAAGTTTCCAAATTACATATTTAACTAAATTATCTAAATGTTCAAGAGTGTCTTCAGTCAGAGGCTTCTTCAAATTTGCTGTGATACAGACTGCTACAGGAGATCTTTCCTGCCAACAGCCTAACAACTATTATTTACTAAATAATAATTATATACTAAGTAATGTGGCAATTACTTAGTAATAATAAACAATTATTACTAAATTAGAAGTGTGGAAAATACTGTGCCTTGGAGGCTTCGCTGGACTGTGATTGGCTGGTCTGCCTGTCAATCATCGTCATCGACAACCTATTAGAGCCTGAATGTGTTGGAACTTTCTAGAGTGGGGGCAGAACAAGTTTTTCTCTGTAGTTTTTTGCTGTAGTTCAACAGCTTAGCAACTTGTTAACACAAAGAGGAGTTATATGTGTGATGTTTGCTGATCATTTAGTTTTGTTGCAACAAGAATTGTAAGCTGAGTGATAATAAAAGGACGCCACATCTTTGAACGGATGCCTGCAGTTTATTCAGATACAAATCACCACGCCCTTTAGTTCAAGCAGAGTTAGTTCTGTAGATCACATCTTTTATTTTAATTATTTTAACTAAAAAAAATGTAAATTATTTAAATTAATAAATAATGAAATTAATTTAATTACTAACTTAATAAATAATTAAATGACTTTAATTATTTATTTCATCTCAATATTTAGCTGCAAAATATTTAACTTGCTAAATATTTTGTAAGCTAAATGTTTTTCAATTTGCTGTAAGTTTAAATTCCTTACATTAGATATTCTGCAAAAACAGGAGCTTTTTGACATAAATGACAGAAAAAGATTTTTTATGTTGCAGTAAATAAATTTTGTGCAACCTGACATAAAATGTTGAAAGAAAGGGTCCAATTTAACTTTTACCATACTTTATGGAGACCTCAATAAATGTATTCACACATATACAAAGAAAAAAAAGAACATTTTCCAGAGATACTTTCTCCATCTGCGTCTCAAAGACACATGACGTAGAAAGAGGCTTATTTTTAACATCTGTTAGATTTAGCATACACGCTTGAGTGTTTATTTTGGAAAAAAGCTCTGGCTAGAGTCCTGCTCCTGACGACTGTCTCACACACACACACGCACACACGTACGCACACACACGCACACACACTTGGAGCAGCAGAAATACTGCAGCCTGTTTCTGCGGCCTCACTCACTCATCACTTCAAACACAGTCACGTTTCACAGACTTGGCCAGCGAGTGTTTTGCAGCGCAGTGAAAGCGTCTCTGTGCAGCTGGCCGCCGTTTGCAGGTGATGCCAACCGGAGCAGGAGAACTGGGTCAGCACTTTGCAGGCCAACGATACAAACCTCAGCCTGACTAAAACCTTCAGCTCAACACAAACGTTTAACGACATTTCTGCAAAGTCAGGGGGCGTCCAAAACGCCCCAAGTTTTTAAAAATGCTATTTGAACAAAAACAACTGGAAAGCAGCTGTTTTTAAATTATCTAACTTTATGTGTTCATGAATGAATGTTGCTGAAAAAACAACATGAGGACGCGGTCGTCTTGTTTTTCTACTGAGAGTGAGCAGGGAGAATGAAGGACACAGAATGTCATTTTGGTCCGGACTGTGCAGCATAGAGATAAAGTATATAGTTTTCTCTCTGCTTTGAGGTCAAATTCAGCTTCATGTTTAATATGAAATGTGCAAGAGAGCAGAAAACGAAATAACCAGGTGAGGATAACTGATCCAAAGTTTAATCTGTTGCACTGGAGGTTGAGTTTTGGGGTTTGTGTTTTATTTCAGAACCAGATTCTGGCTGCTGTATTTTCCATAATCTCTCCTGTTTTGTTTTTATTTTTTTATTTTTGATAGTTTTTCATTGTTTTCTGTAATTTCCAGCCTTCGTTTGGGGAAGTGTGAACATGCAATCAAGCCTTCATCCTGTAACAAGGCGGCCTTTTCTTCATTACACAAAGAAGTAAACTCTGGTCTAAAAACCTTGGTTTCTGTTCGGTTGAAGTGAACTCTGATGGCGTTTGAAAGCAAGTGGACCGGAAATCGCTCCAAAAGCAGTAAGCGAAATATCACGCAGAGCATTCTGGGTAAATACAACCAAAACAAACGAGTGAGTTTAGGACTAGTGGGAAAAATGGTTTAGGCTTTTTTCTTTTCTCAATGACAAAAGACAAGTCCTACAACCGCTAAAATCTGACGCTACTCCATTTTTGTTTACATTTCTTTTTCTTTCTTTTTTTATTTACAATAATATGTACAACAAGTTACATAAACAGTAACTAAAAGAACAACGAGGCTTAAGGAAGGTAAAAGCAAAAATTACAAACAGGAAAAGGATTTTGTTTACATTTCAGGAGGAAAGAAATTGTGCTCAGTGTCTTCAGAGTTTTCCTGTCGTTTTCTTCAGTGGTTCTTGGTGCAGCGCCACCACAGGCGAGGAGGGGAATAGGTTTTTCAAAAGGTCTCATTTGGCAAACCGCATCAGCTGTAACTGTCAGAAATGTTGCAATTTTGGGACCAAATGAAACCAAAAGGATCAGGTGTGAAAACACAGTTGGGATTTTATAGTGAAGCGTACCAATTGCCTACATTTCTCATGACAAATTCCTTTATTTCCCCTAATGGACAGTAGTAAGTTTGATGAGATAGTTGGGCTCCTACCCCAGTTTCTCCTCCAACAAGGAAGCTTCTGGTCCTCGCCAGCTGGGTGCGCTGATTCTCAACCTAATCAGCTCAATGTCACATGCAAAACAGTTCAATGTGAACATTGTTTTGTGCCGAAATTGATCTATGTGCGTAAATGTAGGGCGGACGTCTGATTCCAGTCAGAGTGGCTATATATGAGAAAAAAGTGAATGAAGTTGTGAAGGTGTTAGTGATCTTTATAATAATCAGCTTGTTCTTAGAGAATCACTTTTGAAAAAAGCATGATGATGGTTTTAACTTCTGAAGTGGGTCAGTGAAGGTTTCATGGTGTTGCTATGGTAACCACCAACTGTCAAAAGCAACATGACATACCAATAAATGTCAGGAGAAACACTATTTCACTGTCTGTTTACTCGAGTTAAAGTAAAAAGTAATCAAAGAAATTACTCAAGTAAGAGGAAAAATGTATTTTGGTAAGAAGTCTATTCAAGTTATCAAATTATCAATAATTTGATATTTAAAAATTACATCATTAGACGGACCAAAATATAAAGTCAGGTGGAAATTTTGGTGTTTTATGAACAAAAGTGACAGTAATTCATTTAAGTAACAAAAAACAACTAAATTAGGCAAAATAATATGTTTTCAAATCCGTTTCTTTCAATAAAAGTCTTATAAAACTTTGAAAAACAAACATGTTTTAATCAAAAATTCACTAGACACAGACACACATCTGCAGTTTTTTACTCAGTGAAGAGACTCCAGACATTTTACTCAAGTAAGAGCAGCGATACTTCATAATAAAATTACTCAAGTAGAAGTATAAAGTACAGTGTAATTATACTTTTACCCAAGTAAATGTAATTGAGTAAATGTAACTACTTACTACCCAACTTGGAATATATATCAGAAAAATGTAAAAGTTTTATAATCTACTAATCAGTTTGTTTTTAAAGAGTCGCTTCCCAAATGAGCACCATGATGGTTCGAACTGCTAAAAGCACCATGACCAATAAATGTCAGCAGAAAATATCTTTATGACTAAACAAAATGAATTTGAATAATAAATGAACCAATTTTGACAAACTTCACAACAATAATATTGTTAAATTAAAACCCTCTTACATGTTTATATTCATATATAAGTATAAAGAAAGTGAAGAATTGGTGAAGGAGCCAATAATCTTTCAGGAAGTAATTGGTTTGTTCTTAAAGGGCCAGGTGGTCAGAAAAGGCTTCAGGGTGTCACAGCAGCACCTCTGAGGTCATATTTATCCTGGTTATTAGTCTGGCTGTCAGTGTGGACAAAGGCTGAATCTGACATTCTTCACCGGGATGTGAAGGAGAGCCTCCGCCGGCGAGGCCATCCTCAGGATTCCTGCTCCTGTAGGCTCTTGTTTTGCAGGGGATGTCGTGAGAAGCTGCCCTTCAGAAGATCCTCGCAGCGACACGGAGCATAAATTATTGAGTTCAGTCGTCCAGTCGTCCCTGGAAGTTCTCAGCTGGCAGTTTTCACAGAAATGAAGTCATACTGCAGTGGCTTCCTCCTCGCCTTACATGTTCAGGGGCGTCTCTAATGACAAAAACATTCAGAGGGTCTGCAGTGACAAACTGGTGGCCTAATCTGAGATTATCCAAAGAAAAGCTTCCAAATTTAGCTTTTTATTCATCTATTACAGAAGTATGACAGAGTACTAAAGCCATACTAAGAAAAATGTTAATAAAAATATAAAATAACAAGAAAGTTTTAAGATTTTTAAATTAATCTCAGAAATTTTCTGGAATACACACATTTCTAAGTTTAAAATTTCAAAAAGTTACTAGAGAATACTAAGGAATTTGTAGATTAATCTCAGAGATATTCCTAAAAAAACAGACTTCTTTGAGTTTTAAAAATAAAATAATAGCTAGAAAACAACTCAAATTTTAGATTAATCTGAACTTTTCTAAAAATAAAAATAACCCCCCCCCCTAAAATGCATCAGTTTGAAAAATTGAAAATTTGATGATAAAAACTCAGAAAATTTTAGATCAATTTAGAAAATTTTATAGAAAAAACAAGAAAATGTATGTCAAAACTGTGCTACAAAAAATTTTAAAGAAATTTTCTAGAAGAAAATAGACATCTCTGAGCTCGAAAATTTATTACAGAAAAATTGTGATGTTAATGTCAGAAAATTCAGTAAATATATTTCTCAATTTGATATCTAGAAATCTGCTTGTAAAATAACTCAGACATTTTCTGGAAAAAACTAATTTATAAGTTTGAAAAGTTAATTTGCTAGAAAAAATACTCAAATGTTTTTTTTTTCTAGCAAAATTCTTAGATTAATCTCTAAGTATCTGAGTTTGAAAATCAAAACATTTCCAAATTTTAGATTAATCTCAGAAATTTTCTAGAAAAAGCAAGAAAATTTCAACATTTTGAAATTCGAAAATCTTTAACTTGTGAAACTCAGAAATGTCCGTATTTTTTCTAGAAATTTCTGAGATTAATGTCGAACTTTCAGTTTTTTTCTGGCATGTTTTTCATTTCTGGAGTTTAGAAATGTCCTTGTGCTTTTGGCAGAAATTTCCTCGTGTTTTAAAAGGTACAGTGGCCCTAATACACCGTTGTAGGGAATATTTTAATGATATCTTATTATTTTAATGATATCTTAAAAGTTGAAACATGCTGACAAAAATTCTGCCACGATCTCATCGGTACCGACCTGTAAGAGACGGTCTGGACTCAATCGGATATCAAGAAACGATTGATAGCTGCAGCAGTTTTATGTGTTGAAGTTTAAAATTTTACCCAATCTAAGGTTGTCAGCTATGAAACTGCCCGGTAAACAACCGTCGTCCACTGTGAAGAGCCGAGCTGTACAAGACGGCGGCTGTTCACGTTAAATCGTTTAGAAGAACTGAACTGAAGGAACGTTCTCCGCTGCCGACGCTAAAACTACAGAACCAAACAGCGCAGAAAATTGACGTCATCGTTCAGGACTTCTGTTCTGTTCCCTGATTGGCCGGGTAGAAAATCAACCGGACACAGTTCAACCCAAACGGAGAAGTGAAAGGTGATGAGAATATAATTATGTCGGCTGGTCTTCATATTTTTCACTGAGTAAATGTATCGCCACAGATTATAGGCCGTGATCTTCATCCCAGGACTAACGACGTGAGGAAGAGGAGGAGGTAAGTATTGACATGTACCAGAAGTCTAATGGTGCGTTCAGGGGGAATGAAACAATCGGAAATTGCACGAACGCACACAAATACAGTTTACTGATGCAACATTAAATACTGGATCACAACACAACCCTTTTTTTCTGCTGCTGCCTGCAAAAGGCGTTGTTCATTCCATTTATGCGTATTTGTATAGTGTAAAAAACAGTATCATTCTCTGGGTTTGTTCTTTAGCTTGACTTTGTGATTCCAATTTACAGTGAAGTAAAACATTATTTCCATTGACAAACTCAGCAGAAAGAGCTGAGGTGTTTATATGGAAATCCTGAGTTTTTGGGTTTTTGATGCGTTTATTTGCAGTTCAAACTGTGACTGGAAGCTAAAGAAAGTTTTCCACCCAGATGGAAAACGCTGTGGGAACCGTTCTGTATCACCAAAACAAATCAGACACGGTGAAGAGAAATCTGGAATCCTTTTTTAAAGTACTAAGAAGTTTCACTCCTCTAAATTTCACTAATACAGACATAATTTTAGAAAATATAATTGTTTAATTAAGTAGGAATTCAATTTACTACACTGATAAAAATCAGTGTAGTTGCCATTTCATGAGAATATACCAGCATAAGATTTAATCTGTTACGCTGTATGTTATTACCACTCCACATTTATTAGTTTTATGCCTCTCATATTGTCTCTTTTTACCATATAATCTCCCTTTAGCCAAATAAAAACCCAGATTTTCTGCCTTAAACTCTGACAGAAATGGATCAAATCATAACACAAATCAGAACAATTTATGTGAGATAAAAATGACTTTTTTTAGTGTTAAGACAGTTTACGAACATCCAGTTGCACAATTATCCACTTGAAGAAGTAAATGTTCATCTTAATCCTTCTAATTGCTGCAGTGATTGTTTTCTTTCCTTTAATCTTATTTTTTCAGAAGTGTTTCTGTGTCGCTTGTCCACTCGTCTCCATTGTTCAGATCTTTCCAAAACAGGAGCCAGCAGCTTTTGGTTATTTTCTAAACACGGCAGACATCCTCCCGCGTTTCGCTGAACCGCGTCTGCTTCAGACTAATTATCACGCAGCCTGGAAAGAGTAAATGAACCGGTAAATTGATGTTTGTTACGCCATTATCTGTCAGATGCAGGCGACTTTCTGAGGTCTAATAATCTCTGATTTTGAAAAACAAGTTGGGCTTTTCCAAATAATTTTTATGCTGTAAGAACATTACAAGAAAAAAATGTATACAATAAATTCTTTTCTTGACATTGCATTAGTACAATTTTAGAAATCTGCAGTTTCAGTACATTTATTTAATCAGTTCACACCACAGATTCTCTGCAGACTGAGATGATGGCAATGGAGGAACGTTTTTGTGTCTGGTGAATCACACATTGGACATTTGGATCATCGCCCACAACTAGTAGAAAGACTTTATTTAAAATGTGTTTTTATACACTTCAGGAAGCTCCTCAGGGCCTTTTATAAGAGAAGCAATATAAATATAAATCCTTTGATTCCCACCAAATTCACCCAGAATTTGTTGCTATAAAACTCAATCCAAGTCTAATCTGAAGAGAGCAAACCTTCTGGTTGAATGTACGTAAGAGAATTAGGGTCAATGGAAGAAGAAAAAAAAAAGAATTACGACTTTTTATCTCAGCAGATTATAGTCAGAGTCCTGAGAAAAAAAAGTAAAAATTCAGAGAAAAATCTAAAAATGTTTGAATTCTGAGAAAAGTCAGAACTCTCAGAATTCAAACTTTTCCAGAATTCTGAAAAAATGTCAAAATTCTGAGAGAAAAAAAAATAAAAAATCATAATTCAAAGGGAAAAAAGTCAGAATTCTTTTTTTGTTCATTGGCCCTAATCCTCTTCCGTATATATGGGATCAAATAAACATTTATTTTGTTAGACTGTTTCCTTATAAATATAATATATATTCCATGATACTTTAATTGTTCATAATGAAATCAGATCTCACAACTATTTTTTGCAGCTCATTATTTAGAACAAATTTTGATTTTTTTTTTTTTACAAAAATGTTTTGCACCAGAAACCAAACATGAAGCCACCCAGAGTAGAGCTCATCACTGCAGAGTTTCACAGATTAATCTGCTTTTCAGAGTTATTAACACAGTCAGCATCAGCCTGATCACAGACTCAACACAAAGCTGTCAGGTTTTCATTCTCTCTTTTTATTCACTTTCTGCATAAACAACTATTATTTCCCTCCAACAAATCGTAAGATACAGCAATACTCTACACTGACCTGCACCACTGGCTCCCTCCTGTGTCCATTTGGTGCATCACTCAGACAAAATCTGCAGACTTGCTGAAAAATTTTAAAAATGTTGATTTAAATAAAGTAAATCTGAAAGCTTCACATTCACAAACGAAAAGAGCAAAGCATAGGTTGTAAATATAAATATTTATATATTACCTTTTTATGTCCGTAAACAGCTGTATGTAGTAATCATAAATTTAACTTGACACATCCTTTAAATATAAGTTGATTCTCCCAAAAATATTACACATACAATATTAGTGTTAAGGTGTGTGTATATGTAGTCTGTATTCAGTGTGAACCTTAATAAAGGCTTCTATCTCACTCTTTAGTGAAAAATAACTAAAAGTCTTAAATCATCCCTTTGTCTTTAAAATCTTTTATCTAAATGCAGATTTTATTTTATTCACTTTCTTTTTTGTTTCCGTTCTTTCCTTCCGATTCTCCCGCCGTTCTTGCTTATTTACATATTAAGTATAATTACAAAAAAGTTAAAACGCATTTAAGAGCCAAACACGACTTGTTTTGGAAAAGGGAAGTGTTTTATTTTGAAGAGTTCTTAACCGGATCTGGTTTTTCCGCTGTCTTCCGTTCTTGCGTTGCTAGGATACGAATAGCCGTTGCCGCTGAAAGCCGTTACCGTTTGCTCTTTCAGTAAAAACTGACTTAAAAAAATCTTCTGCAAAGATTTTTAAATCTCCGTCATGATTGTTAAAGCTTTCACTACGTAATGCTGATATATTGATCTGTGTTTGAACAGTAGGTGAAAGGGTAAAATGGCGAGAAAATACCGAATACTTTGTGGACATGTTACGTAGAAAATGCCGAACTACATTGTCAAAAAACTCAGACACAATAAAGACAAAACAAATCAGTCAGGACACATTCCAGGAACCAAAATAAGTTTATTACCCCCCTTTATTTTATCCATTTTTAAATATTCAACCATCAAACTAAACATTCAGTGCAGATGATCAGTCTTTTATAAAGCTATGAAGTTAAAAAATATACAAACTTGATTAGAAAAATAATCACTTTTAGTTCCATTCAAGTGATGAAAAAGGATGTTAACGTGTAAGGTGCTACAGTCTGTGAAAACAAAAGCAACCAGTACAAAACGATGGGCTGAAATGTTCACTGCGATGCAGGAATTACTCTGAGTGCAGCGTTTTAGGAAAATAAAAACATCAAAGTACCTCTCAGATCAATAAATGATTACAGTACACTCACTACAAGAGAAAAGAAGTACCTTGATGCTTCAATGTAATAGATGATATAAACGTACCTTTCTAGAACATTTCCTGGCCTCAAATAATGATTTAGCCAATCATTATAACATCTGAGATTAAATAATTAATATTTGAACATTGGCTCTAATCATCTTAATTAAATCTTTGTTTCTTTCCAATTAAAATATATTATAAAATATTTAACTTCAAAAGTAGTGGTTAATGGTTACATTATGTTCAGTGCTGACACAGTATTAGACATTGAGCAGGTTTGTTGTTTTAAACACTCATAAAAACCACAAACAGCCGTTTAGCAAAACATCAAACTGCATTTCTGCATCCAAAGTGGTTGGACATTATTTAAAAAAAATATTTACTCATTAAAATATGAGTAAAAACAGGATTTATTCCCTTTTCTGTGCATACAGCTGCTCCAGTAGTAACAATAGTCCCATTGCATTTATCAAACTGTACATTCTTTTCAAGAGAATCGTGTTAGTAAAGTGTTAGAAAAACATTTAAATTAATTTCATAAGTGCTTGAATAAATCAGATTTTTAAAGTGAAGTAGTGGTTTCCTTTTGCCTGAAGTTTAAATATAAAAACTGAGGAAAGAGAAACACAGCAGCTCCAACTTTTGAATCCTAATCAAACATGTTTAAAACAAAATCCTCCCAGCAGCAGTAGTACACTTCGGTAGCATCAAAGTACAGAAGTGTTTATGAACATGCTGCCATTTATTTGCACAATAATTTACTCTGTTTTAAAATAACATTTCTGTTTTTTCTGCTCTTCCCTCATATATTGTACTGTAAACAATCTGTTTCTTTTTAAGTTCAGTACACATGCACATCCCTTGGATTCTGAGTACAACATTTCTATCTGTAATCTTTGACAGTGTATTACTATTTTTGTTTTTCAATTATATATTTTCCACATTTTGTAACCTTTTGTTCAGCTGTTGCACATGCATCTCCCCTGTGTGCAATAATAAATGTTCCTTTTCTATTCTGAACGTCAGTGTATGAACAGGTGTTACCAGGTTCCAACAGCAGAGGGCGCTGTGCTGCGTCATTCTGCTGCTTCCTGAGTGATTGGCGGGCAGACTGGCTTTTTCTGCAGCGCCGGACTTCTTCTGCTCTGTGTGGCTACAGCAGCTGGAAACTGGCAGATAATACTGGTTCTGTTCCATCAAACTGGGTCTGAGTCACTGGTTATGTAGTGGATTCCTGTTGGATCTGGATGAAGCAAGCCTACGGAAAGTAAAGTGACTCAAAAATGTGTTTTTGTCCAGAATATAAAGACAAAAAAAAAAAACCTGAAACTTTTTAATTAGCAACATATGAGTTCCTGTTTCCATGGGGTATAAATATGATGTGACACAGAAGCCCATTTGTCTCAGCAACTCCTCAAAATGGGAAAAACAAGAAGGTATGCAGTATTGCAAGTTCTACCTTAACCTGTTCAAATCTACAGACGGAACAATAATAATGACAATAATAACAGGGTTTGAACAGTTTCCAGGCATTTTCAAGGTAAGTTTTCAAGCACCACACTATGGAGATAAAAACAATATGAATGAATTAAAACAAGACAGTTTCAATTCACTCTTTTATATCATTTATTACTGGTATTAATAATGTCTCATGACAGTATGAAACAGCAGAGATAAGGTAAATTAAAACATAACAAAATGTTATGTTTTGGAAAGTCTCTCATCCCCTAACCACCTTACTGGTCCAAAAAATAAAATAATAATTTTACCCAAAATAAATAATTAAATTCTATAACATTGTTTAATACCTACATACAATGTTTTATACATATGAATGAAACAATGTATTTAAGCATCTAATCCTACTGAAATTAAATGCTTTTACACAATATACAAAGAGAGCTACATATAAAGCTCTGAAAAATGTTCTCGCTAGAAAATAGAAATAATTTTGGCGATTCTGACTGAATTAAAATCAGACCAAATTTATCTTATCTTGACAAGGAGAAAAAAATGTTTCTCTTTATCAATTGTATGACAATATCTGGTTTCAACTGTAAATAACGTTGACATTTATTGCAAAACTGCAGAGTTGGGCAGTAACTAGTTACATTTACTTGAGTAACCTTTTAGAAAAAAAATATAATATATATATACACACACACTTTCAGGAGTACTTTTACTTGAGTAATTCTATTATGAAGTAATTGCTACTTTTAGTTGAGTAAAATTCTGTATTTTCTACCCACTGAATGAAAAACAAACATGTTTTAACCAAACGTTCACCAGACAGACACACACCTGCAGTCTTTGTTAAAGTTTCATAAGTTTTTTATTGATACAAACTGATTTGGAAAATTTTCACTTGCCTGGTTTTGTTATTTATTTAAATGAATTATTGTAATTTTGATTTTCAAAATACCAAAAGTTTTCACTTAACTTTATATTTTGTTCCGTCTGATGATGTAATTTTTAAATGATAGATAATTTGATCCATTACTCAGTACTTTAGTAAACTTTTGATCAAATGCTTTTTTTAATTTCTGGCTACTTTTTACTTTTACTTGAGTAAAAATATGTTGAAGTTTTGCTATAATCTTTGGGAACTCTCTGCAAAACGGCACACTGACTATCAAGAACTTTCAAGCAGCTTCCAAACTTCTAAAAGGATTTCAAGCACCAGTATGATCTGTGTTTTGATGATTGTTGGACTTTCTCACCTTTAGCGTCGTGAACATGAGGCCCATCTCTCCATGCTGGAGGTTGGGATCCATCAGGTCTTCGATCAGGTTGACTTCAGCTCCCAGGTTCCTGACCCTGCAGAAATAAGAATGTGAGCTACAGAAACGGCTCAGAAACATCCGAACTGGACAGCTGGTGCTGGTGGATCTGCACCTGGCTCTCAGCACCACGTAGAGGAAGAGGGGGAACAGGTCGTCCATGCACCAGAGGAAGTCCCTGGCCAGGAAGGGTTTCACCTCCAGTGTCAGCTCCTCAAACGTTTTCTGAATCACCAGCAGTTTATCTGATGGCGTAAACGTGGTGCTGCGTGGAGAACGTGCTCATTAATATGGATTTTAATACAGGGGTGTCCAAAGTGTGGTCCGGGGGCCATTTGTGGCCCTTGGACTGATTCTGTGAGGCCCCAACTGCAATTAAAAACTTATACAAACTTGGTCCTTAGATGCAGATGGAGACTTTTAGTTTGTAATCAGTGTTAAAACCATTACATTTTTGACACAGGAAAATGCAAAGCACAACACAAAATATTTGTCTTTTTATAGCCAAATTTTAAAACCAAGAGACATTCACTGAAAAGCTAACTAAGATTTTATCCTCTCTTAAAGTTGATTAAATACAGCAAGTGAAGTATGAGATATTGTTTAAAAAATAAAAAAAGTAGTACATTTTTGGCAAAAAACTCAGAAAATTTCTAAAAAATTAAGGAAATTTCTGAGCTTCAAAAGTCAAAGATTTGCTAGGAAAAAAAATTTATATTTTGAGATTAATGTCAGAAATATTCCACAAAAAACATTAAAATGTCTGAGTTTGGAAAGTTTAAAATTTGCTTTAAAAAATCTGGCATTTTTAAATTAATATCAGAAATTTCTTACAAAAATGTCAGTTTATTCTGAAAATCTTTTCTAGAAAATTTCTGAGGTTAATCTCAAAATTTCAGCGATTTTGGTAGAAATTTACTTTTTCTATTCACCATTGTAAAAATCCCTTTCAAATCTTGGATCTACAGTAGATCTCCAGCTGCTTCATTTCTTTGATTTTAGGTTCCCTGTTTTTTGAGTTTACAGGTTTGGACACCTCTGTTCTAATCCCTCTGCACTGATTTTATCTGGGCCGATTATTTGTGTTGCGTTTATTTTGTGGCACCTGATTTGTTGAAGAGTCTCAACAGCAGAAATGAAACAGGCATCTTTACTGCTGGAAACGATCTGCAAACACCATAAAATAAAGAAAAAAGCAAAGTTTAAATACAGTTTATAAGGACTGAAGATGATTTTAAACTTTTTAAAATCATAACAAGAAACTTCAATGTGCTTCATGGTTATTACATGATTTAAAAACATGTGTAATTAAAGAGTATGTATGAAGCTGAATATAAAACACCCTGACCTGCTTTTTCTCCCCCAGAATCGACATCCAGTGAGGCCAAAACTTCCTACAACAGGAAACAAAACAAATATCCACAAAAAGCAGTTAGCATAGCCGCTAACTGCTCAATGCATGAGGAGAGGAAACGCTAATATACTGCATGTTCCTCACTATATGTCAGATATTTTTCATAGTTTGGCTGGAACTGAGACTTATAATCCGGTCTAACTTATGTAAAAAGACGATAAAAATGAACTAAAAAAAATAGTTTCAATTCACTGCAATTTTTTATTAGGTATTTCTGTTATACATATTTTTTGTGGTCATATTTTACATTCTACAGCAAGGACAAAGTGAATTAAAATATTACAAATATTATGTTTTAAAATATATTTCCCTGACTGGTCTGAGAGCAAAATACAAATTTAACTAATTTTTATGGAAATAAACTGATTTTATTTTCTGTTATATGAATTGTTGTCATTTTTGTTGTTAAAAAACCAAAGATTTCCTCTTAACTTCATAATTCAGTCCGTCTGATGTTGTAATTCTTAAATATTAAGCAATTGATTATTTTGAGTGCTTAAATAGACTTTTTACCAAATACTTTTTTACTCTTACTTGAGTAATTTCTGGAAGAACTTTCAAGGACATTATACAGAGGTCAAGCACTTTCCAAACCTTGAAAACACTTAATTGAATTCAAATATTTTCAAGGATTTTAAGCACCTTTAACAACCCTGTATTTATGATTTTCTTCTTCTTCAAGAGGCAGTTTATGCTCTGGAGCGATAGAGCGGTATATTGTGTGTGTGTGTGTGTGTGTGTGTGTTGCAGACTGACTCCTGAACTCCCAGGAAGCCGAGGAGCGCCTGGTCTGGCTGCTTGTTGAGCCGCAGGATGCGCTCCCAGTACTGGGCCTCCTCCTGCTCCTGCTGCAGGCAGTAGAGGGTGAAGAGAGGCGGGTAGAGTCGAGGCAGCAGCAGAGGGAGGAGCAGCGAGGAGCAGCTCACCACCAACACACTGAAGGACAAATAAAACAACACGATTTAAAATAACATCGACATTTATCTCATTTCTTTATGCGACCTCCTCTGTGTGAAGTCTGACCCCTGATCCACTTTGTTTGAGTTTCGTCGGATTTTATACGGACTGATGTCAGGAGCGTCTGGGATGATGCCGCCATCATCTGGTAACCCTGGAAACAGAAACCTGCAGACAGCAACAGCCAAAGTTACACTTTGATTATCAGTTTTGTTCTGTAGTTTGAAGTAAACCAACATCTTCCAGAAGCCACACGATGAGCAAATAAAGCCCAGATTTATGTCCTGTAAAGGGAACCTATTATGCAAAATTCATAATTTTAATGTTTTTATGTCTCCGTTTGAGTTTAAACTGCTTCTAAAAACAACCGAAGGTCTTAAAAACAAAAAACATTCAGCCGATTTTTAGCAATAAGTTGATATTTTTTGGTGTCCGATTTATGAGCTGTTTCAAAAATCTGCCGATTGTTGAGTCACGCTGCCTCGTTACCTAGCAACCCAAGTGGCGCGCTAGCACATTTAGAGAGCTGATTTTACCACTGCATGTGGGGTACAATGGCTGCTGGAAAAGACAAGTGTTAACTAGCCATTCAGAAACCACTTGCTGCATTCTTCTTGGTTGTACAGGAGGCTCTACTAATGCCTTTCAAAGACGTACAGCAATATAATTGTGCATTTGTTTGCAGCTATTTTAATGTGCGAGTGTAAATGTTAAGTTGGGGGCGTGGCCAACTGCAGCTTATTTGGATTTAAAGTGACAGAGCCCTAAAATATAAAACTGTAAAATCATTCTGAAAAGAACTAAAAAAAAAAGCAGAACTGACCAAACTATAATTTTTATTATTATTTAAGAATTATATTGTAAAAATAATGAAATCAACATGTTTTGTAGCTCACAGATGTTTGAGGAAGCATAGCAGGCCACCTTTAAAGCAGGGTCAGCCATTTTGAATCCTTTAATGTGAACTCAGTAGATCTCAGGTTCTTAAAGGAATATGCCACCCTCTCTTCTTCTTCTTCGTGGTGAATAGATCTACCTGACGATGCTGTAGAAGTGAGTAAGGTAGGCCTGCAGCTCCAGCACCGCCTGCTGGAGCAGCCGGCGGTTTGATCCCACGCCGACGTACGTCATCCTGTACGCCGTCACCAGCGTCTCCACCAGCCAGCCCAAAGGGTGGTGGGGCGTCTCGCAGGCCTGACACGGTCACACACACACACAGATGATTCATCCGTCCTACTGTGACTCTGGAGGAGCTGCACAGATCAACGCTCAGGTGGGAGAATCGACCTTAGTGAGGTATCGTCTGACGACGTCGTAGTTCGCAGTGGTGACCGCCTCGCCATACTGAGGGATGAACTCCAAACTCTCCAGAACTTTGGTATGAGATTTACTGAGGTCTGGGCTACACACACACACACACACACACACACACACACACACACACACACACACGCGCGCACACATGCACACACAGACATTTAATGTGATTATAAGAGATAGCCAAGTGTTGTCACTAATAATCAGGTTTCACAAATGATGTAACAAACTATTTACAGTTCAGAAGTTTGTAACTTGTGGCTGTTTGGACTTTTCTTATTAACTTTGCTAAAAATCATAAATATTAGCATAAAAACCATAATATTAAAAGACGTATTAATACAATAACAAATAACAGTTTTAGATGTTTTAAAATTTTTCATGGGATAATTACATTTTTTTGCTAGGGATACAACTAACAATTATTTTAGTAATCGATTAATCTACTAATCAATTAATCAGATTTAAAAAAGTCTGTATTCTACATATTTAAGCCTTTTTTATATAGAAATAAGTTACATTACCACTCCGAATGTTTTTTTCTTTTCTTCGTCTGTAAACTCCAGTTAATGATTAATTGTTTACTAAATTAGTCTTGTCAATAACCGATTAATCATGATTAATCCGATTAATCATTTCAGCTCCATATTTTTTACATTTCTTCTTATTGTCATTAAGTTGGAGATTTTTTTTAACAAATGAGGTAAAAAATATTTATAAAACCTCTATTTTTTTCTCTCATAAGACAAATTCTTGCTGTTAATTTTTGACAGTGTAACTTTTGAAATTGAATACTAACTATTTTTATGTTTCAGATTTTTTCACAAATATCAGCATAAATATATTTATTTTTTTTCCCCCCTTATTTTAAAAAATGAAAGTAACATTCATTGACATTTATTGAAAATTATAAGTTGCCATTTTTTAGAAAAGTTTGGTCTTTAAAGAAGTTTTATTTTTGCTGGATTTAGGGGAAAATTGGCTCTTTGGGTTGTTAAAGTTGCAGACCGCTGGTATAGATGAATATAAAGATGGATGGAAGATTTAGGAAACAAAGCAAAGGTTAAAGTTAGGAGAAAACTAATTCTAGATTCTGCAGGAATCCTGACTTATTGCTAAATGTTTCCCCAGTCTTGCGGTTTGTGCGCCTACCTCTGCCGTCGAGCTGTTGTTATGGTAACGGCGATGTTCTCCCAGGCTGCGGTCCGTTCTCCTCTGCCGGCGCCGTCACAGCCGAGTCGACTCCAACATTCGTCAAACAGGCAGATCCACCTCTGAGCTGCCGGCACCGCGTACTGACCCAGGCTGTCGACACGCAAACACATTCAAACTTCAGGACGAACGTCACGGTCGGGGCCGGCCCGAACGAACGCCACGGTCGGGGCCGAACGAACGTCACAGTCGGGGCCCGGCCCGAACGAACGTCACGGTCGGGGTCCGACCGTGACGTTCATTCGGGGCCGGCCCAAGGGAATGTCACGGTCACGTTCTGGAACAGCTGCAATCTTTAATCCTGCATCGACTGGCTCCATTTAAGGATGGCCAGTGGCGCCCTCTGCTGGATGGTGGCCAGACTAAAAGAAAATCTAAGCAGACCTTTTTTGGTCTATAAATTGGAACTAATTTTAATGTAATAAATCTCTAACTGATAATTAATTGTAAGTAGATTAATTGCTTGCATTTCTATGAGGAAGTAAAGTAAATACTCACAGTGGCTCATCTTTCTCTTTGTTGTCATCCACTGCTGGTTTGACGTACGTTCCTATGACCTTCAGACCGGCGCTCCACTCGCCACTGAACAGGCCGTCCAGACGGTCGCCATTTGCAAGTGTCAAAATTCCCTGCAGAGACAGAAGAAGAAAAGCAATCAGTTCATCTGAGGAAAACCTCCAGAGCAAAGCGGGCGCGTTCTTTACCTTCCCATTGACGGTCCAGTCGTCACTGAACTCCCCATGAAACACTGTGTCATCGTTCGACACCAACAGGCCTGAACTCTGACAGATTACAGGGATAAAACCATTAAAACCAGTAGAAACATAACAAGTCTGGTTTATAATGTCTCTGGCTGCTCAATTACAGACAGACTATAACTTATATTTGACATTAAAACAAATCACAGTTATCCTTTTGAGCCGACTGCTGTACTTACACTCATCTTGTTTTCTTTGAATGACCCTTCAAAATAAACTCCATACTGGGTGAGAACCACAGCGCTGCCGTGCCGCTGGTCATCCAGCCAGAAGCCCATGTACTTCTCTCCTCTGAGAAACAAAAGGAGATGTAATGAACCCCACAGCTCTGCTAATGCAGGTCAGTTAAATTAAGATGAAGTAATAACCAACTAAAACTAACAAAGATCATCTACAAGATCAAAAATTGCTTCAGAAACTTTTCTACAGAATGATAATTCATTAACTAAGATTTTTTTTTAATGGTGACGGAAAATTAGTAAAAAAGCCAATGTGAAAAAAGTTACGTTTTATTTTATTGTTTTTGTAGTTTTTTTTAATAGTTTGGTTGAACTTTTTGAAGTATTGTGATTATATATAAATCGACTGGTTAAATAATAGAAAATAAAATTTTGAAAAATGTATTTACTTATTGTTGAACAACCAAATGACTGACGTTTTATCCTAATATTTTCTGTTGTCATTTTGCAGACTAGCGTATTTATTGCCAGCAGGATTATGGAGCGCCATAATTTGCCAACAGCTGACATAAACTGCCTATGTGGAATAAAATTTAAAAAATAACCAATTTCACTACAGAAAACTAGATAAAGCTGTTTAAAATGCTAACAAATAGATTCATAAACAAAAATAAAGGATATCAAACAATTTCAGTACGCTTGAGTTTTATAAATGCACGACAATTTTTCCTCATTAATTACCGTTTTTATCTACTTCAGTAAATGTTTTCTCAAATTCAGTTTTCATTATTTCATTAGTTTAAGTTATTTATAATAACTTTGGTCCTTGTTAGTTTTTATAAAGCTTCAGAGATTAAACACGAGTGTATTTCTGTGTTTAATCTCACATTTTGTTCCTCACAGAACAGAAATGTTCAGTTTTTACCTCATGATGTCGTCGTGGACTCCGTACCCCGTCTTCTTGTCCTGAACCCAGTGGCCGATGAAAAGGCCTGAAGACGTGCGCGCCAGTTTACCGGAGCTCAGCATGCCGTAACCGTGGCGACGGCCGTCACAGAAACAGCCGTCGTACACCTCGCCGCTGCCGTACCTGAGTGCCACCCGGAGCACACACAAGGAGGCGCTCTAAGTTAAGATGTCACAGATCTGGTGATACATCCAGTAACCGACAGTTCTGGTTTCTTTGATTCCGTTTGAATAAAAATGTCTCCATAAAACGCCGTACTGACTTGTACTTGCCAAAGCCATGGATCTTCCCCTCTTTCCACTGTCCATGGTACATGTCGGGTTTGTCCTGCACTTTGTTTGGCATTACACACTCTCCATAACTGGGGGAAAAAAAGATAAAAATATGGTTTAATTTGTAGAAGAGTTAAAATTCGCAGTTAATGCCACTATTTCCTGTCCAAACTGGTTTTAGGTCTCTAGAAGAAAAAAGAAACATCTAGATCAGTGTTTCTCAAACCTTCACTTACCCCACTTAGCAAACACTTAATTTCACTTAACATATAAAAGCAGAAAGGAAAATATTAATCTCTTAACTCGTTGTCTTTTTTCATCTTAATGTGAAGAGTGGTACTGCTTTTTAAACACAATAAACTACTACAACTTGGGGCGATTTGAGCTATTGAGTGTGGATTCTAAGCTTTCCAATGATAGAAAACATGGAAATCAAAAACGTTCTCTACTACAATTGTGCACTGATAACACTTTAGGGCTATCTGTAATTTAGAAGCATAATAAAACAAAAATAGACTAGAGTGTACTGGCAGCCAGTGGACAGCCCAACATAAATAATGTCATTGTAGGAGTTAAGATGCAGTTAGTCAGCGCGAGGCGCAGCGCTGATCACCGTCATATCGAATTCAGCCGCAGACCCAGATCTCCTATTGTCGTGTTAAAAAACAAAAGTTCTGCAACTCCACTGAGAAACTTTCCATTTATCTTCAGGTTTTCTTTTTATATAGTGACGCCGTCTTTAACCATTTATCCATTATTATTTTTAAACACAATCCCGCGGTAAGCTAACTTCAGTCATCGCACTTTGAGATGACGTCACGGCAAATACATGCGGTGCCTCAGGGACCACTAGGGGGCGCCGCAGACCACCGGTGGTCCAGGGACCACAGCTTGAGAAAGACTGGTCTAGATTCATACAGACCCATCCTCCAGTCCGCCCTTGAAGTTTCCCTTGTAGACTCGGCCGTCCGGCCACTTCATGGTTCCTCTGAAAAAGAAAATATGCAAATTACACTTTTAGCTTTTCAGCACTTTAACGCGTCACCAACTCATGTAAACAACAATAAAAAATGTTCTTTGCCAGTACACAAAGTCTCAAAATGATATATAAAATAAAGTTTTATTTTCATCGACTTATCACAAGCCTTTGACGACAAAAGTCACAATTTGCTCAAGCACAGACTCATTTGTTTTGATAATCTCACAGAACATAGTATCATTTCACTTGCAGTTAGCTGATGGTGTCCCCCAGGGGCCGGGCTTAGGACTTCTTTTCATTGCTCTTATTTAGAATTTGTGCAGCTTAAAATTGTCGTTTTACACTGATGATGCGGCAAAGGTCACCATCTACACCTAAAATGGCTCTGAGTTAGTCGCAGTCATATTTTAATCCCGTACAATCAAACTTCTGCTACTTTAAACTCAAAGAAAACTGAACTAATCTTGTTGCCACATAACCTAGCATTGATCATCCCTTTTCATGGCTTTTAGATTTAGTTTGTAAAATCAGATTTGTAGACATTTTTTTAAGAAAACGTAAGTGCAAGTGTATTTTTTTGTACAGTTTTAGTTTAATTGCTCTGAGTGAGACATTCTTTCAGCAATTTGTCTTTTATTGAGTCTATATGCCATTTAACAATTAAACAACTACTTAATTAATGATCATTTCGAGAATTGATTAATCACAAATAATCACAATTAGTCCGGTTAATCATTTCAGCCTCGTTAGTGATATTAAAATATTATATTTTCAGCCTTTAAAGACATTTTTAAAAGAATTCATACCACCACATGAACAGATGCAGCAAAGCAATTATGGTTCTTTATTAAAAGAGAAACTGAGAATAACTATTATAGATCTTTTACTATTAAAATGTTAATTTTACTAATCAACTCCAAGCATTTTTAAGGATTTGCAGCAGCTGGTGGAGGTCTGACCTGCCGTGGACTCGTCCTGCCATCCAGCTGCCGGAGTACTGAGCATCTTTGAATCGCTCATCTGAGACGAACTTGTACGACGCCGTGCGGCACACTGCAGCCGTGATCCCTAGCGACGACCCATGAGCTGCACCTCCCAGCACTAGATCCACCGCCTGGTTCAGGGAACGCAGCCACTTGTTCTACAGAGAGACGGAAGGGTCAAAATAAAGTAAAAAAAATTAATAATAATTACAGAGTGATAATAATATGATAAACCAAAAATTTACCTTTTCTTGTGGCGTTGAGGCCACCAGGGTGAAACTCTCCTCTGGACATATTATTTTGATCGTATAACTGAGAAAAGTACAATAAAATATTAATTTTTCTGAAGGATATTCCAATGCTTACGTTTTGTGACCTTTTTAAAAATGTTTAAGGTTTATTTTTGCAGTGATGTGTTCTTATTAAAAAGCTGACATTTCTGCTCATAACTCTCCCTTTCCCTGTTTTTATGATCACATGATCTTACCCGAGACCTTGCACCATCGTTCTGCTGCCTCCTCCCTGACTCTTTCCTCTTTCTACTGTGACAATGAAGATTTATTTTAGATAAGCAGCAGTGAGCACAACTTCTACATTTAAATAAAAAAGGACTGGGTTTATTCCTGCATTAATTAACTAGTAAAGGATGTAAAATAGGTAACAGCAACATTCTTGTTAACAAGCTTGTTGTGATATATTAGCATTAACTAATCATTATTTAGCTAACATTAACTGCAAGTAGCAGCATTACTCAACTTATATGGCTTGTTTGGAAGAAACCTATAAAGTTTTTGACTTTTGCCAAATTTTACAGTTCAGCATGTCTGATCTTGCAGGTTTTGCTTTTGAGAGACGATGTGAAACAGGAAGTCAGTTTAGGACAGGGCGAAGCGGATTGGTAAAAATTCAATCGACGTGCAGCAGAAAAAAGGAAATACAGAAAACGCCAAGGTCGATGGCAGGTGGAAAATCTGTGAGTAATGAGTAAATTTGTATTAATAGCTGTGATCGCGACATCACAACTTCCTGACTTACATTTAATACTTAATTAGCATCAGCAAGATACTTGAAGTGTAAGAGTAAATTGATCACAACATTTAGCACTGAAATAATGTATTTTGGTGATTACTACACCTTTAGCTTTTTATACACAAACTGCAATGATTAAAGCAAATACATTGTTACACTGAGTCTATACAAATATGTACTAATGTAACTTGTGCTTTGTTTACAGTAATTACATAAAATTTTTCACCTGTTAAATGACAAAGCAGCTTGTAGTTTGTATCATGGTAGACTACCTCACACAGACTCCACTGGCTCTCCTCTAAATTATTTTCTGTAAAGTCTAAACTGAAGCAAACAGTTTTAATTTCCCATCATTTGTGCGCCGGTCTTTCACAATGTGACGGCATTTTCTTTGGCTTTACAACAAAATATATAAATATGAGAAGGTTTTTCCCCTAAATGCATGCGTAACTACTTTAAAATGCGGCCAATCTCCATTTATACTAATACTTGTTGATGTGATTACGTCATAAATAATTTATCAAAAAGTAGTTTTGTGAATTTGGCCTCGTTGCAGCTGAGACATGGTATCCGCCAATGAATGATAAACGCTGCGCTGTGCAGAAGTTCATCTACAGGACAGCAGATTGTGGTTATAAAAGCAATAATAAAGCAATTACAGGAAGGATGTTCAGTTTTTAGGAACTAATTCATCTTCCTCCGATGAAAAAATGCTTCTACCAAGAATCTTTTTCTTCTTTTGTAGCTTCTTGAAAGGTTTTAGTTTCATTATTGAACAGAAATAGTCATATAATTGTCTGTAAATTCATCTGAACTTCCCCAGTGACTAATGAGCATTAATGTCAGTATCATAATTTAACTACTTTCTTAACATTTCTGGTCAGAACTTCTTGAGAAACTCACAGTCCGCTGCCGTCTTCGGTAATCGTTTTCACCCACAAACAGGTCAGAGGATAGATTCGAAATGAGGAGAACTGCAGAGAAACACACAGCAACAGGAATTACAGCTTTTATGAAATTCTCAAATTAAGCAACATTACTCACTCTGAAATTACAAAATCACCCGACAGAAAAAACACAACCGACAAATACGTGTCAATTATCGTCGAAAGGGCTTTTTCTAAAAACAGACAAATTGGGGAACTTTCAATGAAAAACCCAGAAACCTTAATTTCGGTTTTACTAAACAAAATGTGCTTCTGCTCCGAAACGGTTCTAGAAAATAAATCAGCAAACTGCAACTGCAGGAAAAGTAGCAATGAGAGGATCTGTAACAATAAGACTGCATTTAAACTTGATTAGTAAATAAAAAAACTGTTTCAAAACTGTAAATTAGACTCTTTATGATGGAAAAACACATTTAAAACCAACAATAGAAGTGAAATCAACTCCGACTCAAAACAAACTGAAGATGTAAAATGTTTTTTTCACTTCAGGAATGTTTCCCAGGAACTAAGCTAATCTGTGGGAGAACAACTTTCCCTCTCAGCTTCACTTCCTTTAAATTGATCACCAGAAACGTAAACAGGTGGCACATTTATTATCCTGAGGCTTTAAGGGTCGAGTTTATTAAATGAAAAACATGTATTTTTCATTTAATAAACTTTTTCAGCATGACTCAGCGTTATCAGTTCATGTTTCCTGTTAATTTTAACGCGATATACTCTAAATAAGATTTCTACTTTCTGGTCAAAAACAGTAAATCCTCCATCTTGAAACTCTGTTGTTTTACAACATTCCTGCTTTCCCTCATGGTTTTAAGTTTGAAAGAATCAAACTTCTGATAGAATTTAACATTTCATCTGATTGTGGAGGGATTTTAGTTTGAATGAAAACTATCAGACTGCAGTGATTGTGGCTAGTATTTCTCTCCTTTAAGACAAATATGAATGAATACTTATGATTGAGTGATTGGTATTGTTTAAATATCTGAAAAGCCTCCATAGAAGAGGGTGAATAAAACACAGATTTTGAGCATTGAGTTTGCACAAAGCCGGATGTTTTTGAGGACTTTTAATGATAATAAATGATATCTATATACATTTATTTAATGATATTTAAGATATTTTATCACTGTATTCTGGAGCTGTATTTGCAGAAGGTGGTATTGTCTTCTTAGCTGAATGAAAGAAAGTTTGAACTTTCTGTACAGCTAAAGTTGATTGAATTTACATGTTATCAATGACTTACAATAGGAGCAGCACTTTGAAAAGAAGCAACCTTTTAACCAACACCAGTAAATGAAACCTTCAGGGTGTTAAGCTTTGAAGGAAAAGGGAAACGTTCTTAAATGTAGCATTTTCTCCATCAACACACCAAAGCAAACCAGACAGTGGAAGACAAAGTTAGTCTCTATAATACATGAAAGCAACCAGTGAGGGAAACGCAGGACAAGGAGACAGCTGAAGACCGGTCCAGAGTTATAGCAACGCCTCGTCGTTAGGAGTTGGTCGTATTAGCTCAGTTTGCCTCTGAACGCTAGCAGAGCAGCTCTCAGAGTGGATCCACTAACTCTGCAAACATTGAACCCAAAAGAGCACAAAGACCCCCGTTTATCACCACTAAATAAACATGCAGAAAACAAACATGAACACTGGACGTCACCATGATTTAAGCCCAGAAACTAGATTTAGTAGTGATATTGTAACATAATTCAACTCACATTGGTATAGACTGAGAAAAATAAAACTCCACAATTATAAAACAAGGTGATGTTTTTCAGATGTGTTTATTTAAATTAGATGAACACGACACCATCAAATGAAAATGGCTCTTGGAAAGTTGAAAATGTCAATGATTAGAGAAAAATATTTATGGGACTAGAGATGGAAATTATCCACTTGCCTATAATATTACGTATTTAAATGTAAATTTTCACCAATATCTATTGTCCAGCTTTTAAAAATAAACCTGAAACCTTCAAACGCAGAAGTCTGGATGTGAGGAAAACCTTTTTGCAAACTTTACGACGTCCAGGGCTCACATTTATTGATTGCCACGTATCTGAACCTTCAGAGTGGAAACTGGATGCAGCAAAAGCTGGTGGGTGGGACATCAAACTAAGATGCTACTTTATCATACTTACAAAGCTCTGAGAGGGAAGAGATCCCTGAGTGAATGAAAGACACAATGAAGACAATCTAAAGACAATGGAGGACGACTGGAAATGGCAGCTACAAACACACTGCCTGTTTCTAAACCTTAAAACAGCAAAACATTCTGACAATAAATGCATTCTCATTTCACATCAACAGAAGCAACTTCAAGGCATTTAATTTGGTACCTGTGTGTGCACCAGGATGTCGTTGAACAGGATAAACCAGTGATTGGAGAAGCGGCCGGCGTATTGAGGAGTCAGAGATCTGTTGCTGCTCTCACAAACGACACGGCGCTGTGGCAGACGCAGACTCTCCTGAAAAACAAACAGTTAGCTACTGGCTGAAGCGTAAAGGCAGACCTACACCATCAAACTACCACAGATGTGTGACGTTCTTTTTCTGAAATGCTGTACGTCTTGTTTTCAATCAGATGTAACGGGACACACATCATGTGTCTTTGAAAAGCAGAAGTAGAGCCTCCTGCCCAACCAACAAGAATGCAACAAGTGGTTTCTGGTAAGTCAGCAACAAAACACTTGTTTATTCCAGCAGCCATTGTAAAGCTGTAAAATATACAGCTCTGGAACAAGTTAAGAGACCACTTTAAATGATCAGTTTCTCAGATTTTACTTTTATAGGTAAATGTTTGAGTAAAATGAACATTGTTCTTTTATTCTATGAACTACTGGCAACATTTCTCTGAAATTCCAAGCAAAAATTTTGCATTTATTTGCAGAAAATGAGAAATGGTCAAAATAACAAAAAAGATCAAGTTATTCAGACCTCAAACAATGCAAAGAAAACAAGTTCATATTCATTTAGAAACAACAATACTAATGTTTTAACTCAGGAAAAGTTCAGAAATCAATATTTGGTGGAATAACCAGGAGGTTTTCAATGGGGTTCGGTGTAGTGGGCTCTTCATTTTTTCCAGCTGTATAATAATATTTTCCTATTTTATTATTTATTAATTTAAATAAATAATGTTTATACCATAACATCGAAGTGATTTTCTAACCTGTGAACTTATTTACTGGCAATGGCAATAAAGTGATTCTGTAAAACCAGCTGACTCCTAGAGTTCTGTTGGAACTCCCGTTGCTAGGCAACAAGGTTGGGCTTGGCTGGGGTTGCTAGGTAACAGCAGAGTTCCTGTGGAATGTGGCTTAACATTTGAGAGGTTTTTGGAACAGCTCATTTTCCAAACACCAAAAACCTATTGCTGGATGTTTTGACTGTTTTTGGAAGCAGTTGAAACCAAAATGGAAGTATAAAAATGTACAAAATGTGAGATTTGCATAATAGGTTAAATTTAAACTGATATGAGAAACATAATTTGTTTTTTATATGATGCAAAAAAGTGACAAAGCAAATTCACATGTGATTTAACCTGCAGATAAACAGTCATGCTTACATAAAATAGTAACATAGATGTTTAAGCACATGAAATATAGAGTGTTTTGGAAAAACCTCTTTAGCAGAACAAGTTTCCAAACAGTTATATCTACTCCCAACAAAAGCAGACAAGGAAAAAGGAGGTCACTGATAAGGCGTTGTTCTCACAGTAGTTTTGCCAGAATGAGTTTTCCAGAACAGCTGTGTGGTTTCAGCCTCCTTCTTCTTCCTCAGGAGAGACGAAGAGAGAGCGTCGTAGTGACTGCAGCCCTGATGCAGAGACTGATACTCCTCAGTGAGCTGGGGAGAGAAACAGGCTTTCAACACACCTTCCAGTAAATAAATCTGTAGTTACTGAATTATGGGGGAAAGCTGAAACATAAAACTGAAAGAATAATAAAAATAAGTAGTAAAAGTGAATGAAATTGGCTTTGTGCTCACCACGTCATAGCATGTAGCCATTTTGAGCAGGACTCTGCTGTAATGGTGGAGCTGCTGCAGAGGCTGGTAGAACATTGAAACCAGATCAATCTCCTCGCTGACAGACTGGTCTGATCCACACAGCTGGGAGAGGACAGCCTGCTGGCCGCACAACCACTCCCTGCACGGAGAAACACAACAACTTTATGTTTTTACAGCATCAGAAACTATCAGCAATAGTAAAAACAATTTAGCACATTCTGGTTAAACAAAGAGAAGATTCAGAGTGTTTTCAGCAAGGCAAGCAGGGGAAGTTGGACTCCTCCCATGAGAACAGTTAAAGTAAAAAAAAAAAAGCCTACAGTGAGAGTTTATGAAGTGACTGGAATCCACCCATTACTTGAAAGTCGCCGACTGCAGAACAATACCTGAAGGCAAGCACAGAGACAGATTTCATGTTGATTAGCAAAACAGATGGAGGGAGCAGAGCACAGTCAGGAACAAATTTTTATCCATTTTTAAATTAAAGGTATTTATTTTAACTATTTAACTATAATTACTGGAACCTTGGCTAAAGATATGTAAAATCTTACTGTGACCTATTGGTTAGATTAGGTCTGTGGGTTAAACAAAACATGTTCATCACATTTTTTACGCAAAACCATTCTTAGATAATGAGATTTTAATTTGGTCAGTTTGGCTCTTTTGAGCTCCTGGTTTAGGAGCCCTTGTCACTTTAAATCCAAATAAGCCACACCCCCAAAATCAAGGTTTACACTCAGACGTGAAAACGACTGCAAAAAGATGCGCAAATATACAATAGTACAGTTTTGAAAAACAGAAGTGGAGCCTCCTGTACAACCAACAAGAATCCAGCAAGTGGTTTCTATATAGTAAGTCAACAACAAAGCTCTTTTCCAGCAGCCATTGTACAGCGCATAAAGTGGTAAAACCAGCTGACCAAATGTGCTGGAGTTCCACTTGGGTTGCTAGGTAACGGGGCTGGGCTAGGCTGGGGTTGCTAGGTGACGGCATAGCGTCTGTCGAATGTGACTCAACATTTGGGAGGTTTTTGAATTGTCTCATTTTCCAGATTCCAAAAAACTACAAACTTATTGCTGAAAAAAACTGGTTGGTGTTTTGAGTTTTGGTTGTTTTTAAAAGCAGCAACAACCAAATGAATGTATAAAAACATGCAAAATGTGAATTTTGCATAAAATATCCTCTTTAAAACATTTATTTTTCTTTCTGTGTGATCACTAAATAATAAAAAAAAAAATTTCTTTTATTTAGTGTATAAACACTAAACAAAAAAATAAAACTAGCAGTAAAGTCAGCATTTATTCATCAGTTAGGCTTAATAAAATCCTTACTTTTTATACATCTCCAGGAAATGTTCAGAGTGTGTCAGCAGGGGAAAGGAAGTTACATCACGGCTCTGGGCGTTTTGCAGGAAGTAGCTAAGCGCCGTGGCGTGCCGACCAATCAGCTTGCTCAGCTGAATAAAACCATCACATAGTGCGAAGAAGAGGTGCGTGCATGGATCCCCTAATGTCTGACATGCCGTCTCTGAGGGAAAGAAATCACATCAGATCCTCTGCTGTTCCTGGATTTAAGTTTGATCTCTGATTGAAGCAGCAAAGAGGTTCTCACCCTTTTTACGCAGTGGAGAGGTGATGACCCTCCGGACGTCGTTCATCCAGCAGGAGAACCGCCTCTCTCTGGAGGCCAGATCGTGGATGGCAGCAATGAAACCCATCACGTTGTGATCCGTCAACGCCGCGCACAGCCGGCCGCCGCTGCTCACGCTGCTGATGTAACTCATCTGCACACAGACAGATGGAGGAATATGCAGACTAGAGATTAAACGATTAAATTGGATTAACTGTGATTAATCGAGTATTTAAATAATCGTCAACTAATTTAGTAATGTTACAAAAAATATAAATTACAGACTAACAAATGTATTGATCTACAAAATAACTGGATAAGAGAACAAACAATAGCAACAAAAAATAATTTAGTAATTGATCATTAACTGAAGCAAAGACTTGAATAAAGGCAGTTTGCTAAAACAACAACACACTCAGAGCTGTAATTCAGTCAAAACTGTACAAAAATATTTACATTTTGTATTTAAGTTACAAAAAAATCTTTGTCTATAGATACGTTTAAGCAAAAATTCTTCAAGTAACAAAGTTTTAGCTTCACCTGGTTCAAATTCTGCCAATTATTAAAAACAGATCAGCCTCACGCTGCCTTAACGTTAACTCAGCAGAAATTATTGCATTTCGGGCAATAAAATAATTTATTTACATTTTTAATGTATTTCTAATTTAGTATATAAAAAAAAAAGACTTAAGAGTTTAAATGAAAAATCTGCAAATCGTACCACTTTTAAAATTCAGATTAATAAATTAATGGTCAGACTAATCAAAAACTAAAATAATTGTTAGTGGCAGACATAACAGAAAGAAGGAAATACTTTGATACTCGATTGTTGTCACTGAGTATTTAGTGAACAAAATGAAGCCAAAACAGATCGCTGACTGTAGATTTTAAAAATTAGACCCAGATGTTTCTTTAAGCATGGCCTGATAAATTAAAAGATTAGACTTGAAACACAAACACTGAATAAATGAGTTCTGTATTTAACACATTTTATTAGAAACGTTTCTGCAGTTTCTCAGACATTTCCAACTTCTAAGTTCATTCCTCCTCCATACATTCAGTGGCTGGTTGTAAAAACACTCCACCCATAAAAGCCTGGAGTTGTGCGTTGAATCCACGAACCTCGATGCAGAAGGGCAGCAGTGTAGGTCTGGCCGTGCAAATCTTCGCTTTGAGGGGAGAGCTCTGATTCCAGCTTTGGCTCTGCAGCTTCTCGCTCTGTGGCAACGGCGACTCACTCTGCTGGCCGCAGTACAACAGGACCGGCTGGACGCAGTCGCCGTCCGCCAGGAGGAGGGAGTGGCTCTGACCGGCCGACAGATCCCAAACACGGAGGCCGTCTGACAGCTGCAGGAACCAACCAAGAAACCGAGTGTGGATTTAGGAAAATCAAAAAATGTGTTTTCTTCTGTTCAAGATGCACATTTTCACTCTCATTAACGGAATAAAACAAATTATAAAACTCAATCAATTAAAGCTACAGTATTGTTTGTTTTTCATATTTGTTCAAACTGTCACCATGTCATGACAGTTTGATATGAAACAGATAATCTATGAAAACATTGATCTCCTCCACCTCCTTCCTTAGCTGCCATTAATTTCTGCAGAAATGCAGCAAACTGATCAGAAGCAACCAATCACAAAACAGTCGCCGAGCAGAGGAACAGAGGATTTATTTGGACCATTTTTTAGTTTAAGGAGAATACGATCAAATGACGAAATACTTTTCTGTAATACACACAAGATCAAAATTATACTCACAGTTTGCTAATAATTAAAAACCACAATTATATTTGATTAAATGTCTCTGAGTGAGTTCAAGAAAAGCTAAAAATTAAGAAATCTGATGAGTCCTTACCAGGAAATCAACAATCTAGTAAAGTAAAGTGATAAGAAAAGCTAAAAATTAAGAAATCTGATGAGTCCTTACCAGGAAATCAACAATCTAGTAAAGTAAAGTGATCAAATATACAGTCAGAATTATGCTGGATGCCTACAACATGTGGTTTCTCTGCAGAGGTCAACTTATCTTTATGCTACTGGATATGTGTGTATTTGAGCCTCTATGGATAAGCTACATTAGACCAGAGTAGAAAAACAACTAACTAACTAAATAAATGACTAAAGCATAACATTGAGATGACTTTATAGAAAGGAATCAACTGAGATGAGTGTATAGAGAGGAACCAGATGACCAAACCTTTGCTAACTGAGGTACAGTGACGGGGCCGTCGACACGACCAAGCTGTCCACACAGGTTGCTTCCCCATGAATAGACCTGAAACACAAGAATTATTTATTTCTACAAATCTATTTCTATATTTTTCAAATCCTCACAACATCCATCAGCTCAAATTAATTTAACAAACCTAAAAAAAAACAAATCATTTTAAGCTCAAATTACACTTCGGATGATGTGACGTAGAATGGGTTTGATGGATGGTTTGGCTGCACATTGTTGTTTAAATCTGGTTGTTACCTGACACTGTGCAGTGAGCGCCAGCGAATGGTGGGACCCTGCAGCCACTTTGATCACTTCCTGCCCTGTGAGAGACTTGATGCACAAAGGCTGCAGCCTAAACACACAGCGCACACACAACCATAGCAGCAGTGAGAGAAAAACGCGGATATGAATGTAACTATAAGCAACAAGTGTGTTAAAGGGGATCTATGATGCAAAATTCACTTTTTGTACATTTTTGTAATTCTCTCTGGGTCCCAACTCGAGTTCAGAGATGTATATCTAAAATTTTAATCACGATATTTTTAAGTATTATTGTGATAACGATAAAAATTATGATTAAAAACTATTAATCACTTCTTTAGGTAACTATAAGGCCCAGCATTCATAGCGGCACTACATAAATGCTGTCAGTAAACTGCACAGACATTTTTAAATATGATTTGAATAACAGTTTTAACTGATTAACTGAAATTTAGCGTTACAACAATAAATCAAAATTGTTATTATGACTTAAAATTTTTAAATAAATACAATACAATAAATGGCATCAACTGTTTCTAAATAAAAAATAAAAAATAAAAAAAAAAAGCCTAAATCCTTAAAAAAAAATCTACCCAGTTGGGAAGAAGTTAATGTTTTATGGTGTCTGGAAAATGAGCCTTTTCAAAAATCTTATGGGCACTGTGACGTTACCTAGGAACCCCAGCTAAGCCCAGCCCGTTACCTAGCAACCTAAACAGGAACTCAAGCAAATTTGGTCAGTTGATTCTGACAGGAGCTCAAAATCAGCAGAACAAAACCGACTGAAATATTAGTTTTTGTACAAGAAATGTAGTTTTATGAGTTCTCGGAGATGCTCTGACAACTTGATGACCAGCTCCAATCTGGCCACAGTCTTTGTCCCATGTCTCTTACCGCCGCCAAACAAAACCGAAATGTCCATAAAACCAACCTGGCCAGCTGGTCTCCGTGTCCCAGTTGTCCTTCAGACCCGCGTCCCCAGCTCCAGACTTCTGTCTCGAGGGACGGCAGCCCGTCTCCTGAATCATCTGATCCTGCACCAGTGCAGAGCGACCCGGAGGCACCCTGGCGCCGTCTCCGTGGCGACACTGCATGAAAAAAAAAAAAAAAAAAAACACAGACATGAGCTCATAACTGAGATAAAACCAAACGTGTTTAGGATCTATAATGCTGTGGGCCTGCTTTTGCTCCAGAAACTCGTCATGGTTGCTTCTTGATTTACCAGAACAATTTAAGGAAAATTCTGGGAAGTCTAGTAGAAGAAGAAATGGATCATGACTGGTTTTTCAGTTATTAGAATAAAAATAGCAAAATGTGCAAATCTGTGGAAAAAAAAACTTTCCTGAACAATAAACAGTCATTTAATGCTGCAACTAACAATTATCTTTCTAATATTATTCTACCAATTATTCAATTTGTCAGAGAAAAACAAAGGTACTTTCTGCTGATTTTTCATTTAACCATTTAAGCTTTTTTCATACAAAATTAGAAATACATTAAAATATACGAATAAATTAACTTAATTCCTGTATTAAATAAGAAAATTAACATTTATTTCCTAAAATGGAAAACATGTCAATCCTTTAGTGATCATTTGTAGAAAAGGATGCATCTGCAACTTAAATCAATACGGACTAGTCTGTATTGATTAATAATTGGTTAGAATAAGATGCTTAATAGGCTTTTTTTTTTTAGCAATTTAAATCAGATGAAGCTAAAACTGCCACTTGAGGAGTTTTGTGAAGAACATATTTGAGTCTTTTATCATTTCAAATGTAAAATGTATATATTTTTTGTACAGTTGTGGGTTAATATCTCCTCTTTATTGTTCAGCAAATTAAATATTTTGAGTCTGTTAATGAGTAATCGATTTCTATACTAGATTATGTCAATAATTAATTTATCGATTAATGGTTTCAGCCTTACACTTATTCACAAAATACATCAACCAGAAGGCTTTGAAGAGTTTATTTGTGGTTAGGTTGTAAATCTCATCAGCTGACAGGAAGTTCACAGAAACACAAACTGACAAATTATTGAACCGATCAACAAGTGAGGCTGTTGGCTGACTTTCATTTTTATGATCCTGAAACTTCTGAAAACCCAGAAAACGGGAAGTTGATCTGCCAGACCTGCTTATTTTTAAAACCAAATGATCCTCCGTTTGCCAGCTAGTTTATGAACTGAAGATACTAAAACTGGAACTGAATTCATTTGGTCAAATGTGAAGCTGCATGTTGTTCTCTTTAACCTAAAAATGTAGAGTGTGGAAACATTTGTTCTCAACTGTAAGCTGTTCAGGTTGAACCTGGGGTAAAATTTCTCTCTCGAGAGAGAATGAATAAAATCAGTTTGTTGACACACTGTCAAATACGGAAATGGGAGAGCAGAACTAGATAGAAATCATAATTATGTCCCATCAAAAGATCAAAGTTCTACCAAATCCAAATAGAGCTTAATTACCCAACTAATTAGCATTTTCTACTTTACTTTTACATTTCTCAAAACAAAAATATAGAAATTTTTTGTTGTTAATTGAAGCGTCGGCTTCCTGGCTCAACGTTGAAGCCTTCAGGTATTAATTCTTTCATCTAAATCCTCCACAAAAGAAAACAAACAAATTTCCCAAATAAACAGTCCATCCGTTCACACCCGCCCGATCGTACCGTGGGTGGGGGTTCCAGGAAGCGAGCGTCTGCCGCTCGCCACCGCGTTCCCCTTCTGGTGTGCGTTTGTGAGGCTGCAGCTGAGCAGCACCTGCCTCTCCCTCTCCACACAAAGACGAACTTCTTCCAGACACACCGGCGAAGACGAGAGCAGTGCAGACGCCCCGCCGCTGCAGAACGGAAGGTCAAAGGTCAGATACTGAAGCATGGATTGTTTCCAGTGGACATTCATTGATAAATACAGGGTTTCTGCTCCAAATTAAGGCTTTTTAAGACCACAATCAATGAAAAATAAGACCTGTATCACGACGGAAAATTTAACATTTTATATTGTAGTGGTGCCAAATTTATTTTGCACAAACTGATTGTAACGTCGTCTAGTTTGGCAAAAGAAATGAGCCAGAGAAGAAGACAAAAGTTACACCCTTTAGCTAGCTAGAAGCCATATTAGCTGCTAGTTAGCGGTAGCCTCAACCGCCTAGAGACTCAAATGTTTGCCTGATTGAAAAGTACCACGAGAAAAAAAGACAACAGAATTTACCAGATTAAATTGTCCTGCCACAATAAAATGTATGACCAGTGATAAGGCCAACTTACATTTTTATTAATTGAAGACATTTTAAGAGCTTAACTTTAGATACAAGAATATTTGAGACTTTTGAACATCCATAAACAGAAGCACATAAATAAGCAGGTTATTGTTGGATTGGCATAAAAGGTGCTGCCAAAGCAGCTCCAAAGACGTAATATTGCCAGAATAAAGTTCTAAATTTATAAGAAAAAGTTTTTTAAATGAGAAAAAAGCCTTGATAGATTTATCAAGATCTAATGTGAGCAGCTCAGCAAGTAAGTGGTTCTTTCTTTTAAATTAATTCAGTCATTTAAAGAATTTGTTTCAAAGTCCTGGGCTGACAATAATTTAATGAAGACGTGATAAAAGATCAAGTATTTTCTTATTTGTAAGACCAATACTAACTGTAACTTCAGGAGATGTTCAGTATTCCTCATTTTAACATAGTTTGATTTAGATTTATCATAAACTTACAACTTCATTGAATTAAAAAAAGAAGAAACAGGCCCTAACGTTAGTCAGCATGAATATAGTTGCATTTCTATTTTTCTCTCCGATTTATGACATTATGTTGTTTGATGTCTTAATGTTTTCTGAACAGGTCATTGTTGAAAATGAGAATTTGTTCTCAATCAAATTACTTGATTAAATAAATTAATAAAATATACCAACTGGAGCTCACAGAAATAGGTCAGGAAATAGAAAGAAACATTTACAGCAAATGCAAAATGTCCATCTCTTCTGACAAGTCGACGTATTAGCAATATTTTTGAAAACTTTGTACAAAAAATGTTGAAAAAAATAAACTGAAGAAGTGAAGTTACCAATGTAAAAAGTTTTACTGTGTTCAGCCTAAAATGGAAATCCAATTGAATCATTTGGACTTTTTCTCTTTTGTGAATCTTGATTAAATGTTATTAACTGGGTTAATAAACTAAGCTGGGAAACAATAAAATGCTCTGCAACAACTAAATTTATTAATCTACTTTGATCATCAGGTCATATAATCTTTTTTTGTACAGATGAAGTATTAAATATTCTCAGTGATGACAGAAATTAACTGGTTAAGCTGAAGCTCATCTTACTTGTTTGTCTGTATCTTGAAAATTGAATCGTCTTTGTAACTTGAAGTCAATAAATCTGAAGATGGAGTTGAAGAAATGCAGCTGTCCTCTGGATGAAAGGTTAAAAGAGAGAAGAGGAAGCATTATAGGAAAGAAAACAAGATCCAAAACAGAGGAAGAAAAATAAATCCAGACCGAACCTGATCCGGTCTGGCTGCTCATTGAGTCGGTGTCGCCCGTCGCCGTGGCGTTTTGTGAGTCCGACTGAACCGAAAGTTTATCAAGTAAACTCTGGAGCTCCAGGTCGTCAGAAAACGCAGAGTCCTTGTTGGCGGCCCAATCTGACGCCGGATTAGCTTTAGGACTGCCGTCAGTCTGCGACACGCACTCCGTTCTGTTTTCCTCAGCCTCCAGCCTGCTGCATGCTGGGAAATTCCTCCTGAAGGGTCAGAGAGCAGAAAATGGAGACATAAGGAAAAATATCTCAACATCAGAAACCACTTCTTCTTTTTTTTTTTTTAAGATGGAAGATGGAGGACATGCAGAGTATTTAAAGACACGGTACTGTTTAGGATTAGATCTGCTGTCATCAGAGAATGAAGATAAACTGGCTGAGGAGCCACGGCTGCTGCCAGATGACATTCCAGCCGGATGGAGCCGCGGCCTGGGAACCCGTCTCCGGGAAGAAGTCTGGAATGCACATCAAAGAGGAGAAACAGACAAAAGATAAGAACTATGAAAGCACTTTTCACATCCTCACACAAATTATCCACTACATTCAGGCTTTGACTAGGCCTCTCCAGAACTTTCACCTATATGTCTTTTTGAAGATTTTATTTTTATTTTTTTAAACACAAATGCACTAAGCAAGGTGAATGGTTGAATACAACACCAGGTTGTACAGTTTTCTGTAGTTTAAAGGGTCAGTATTATGTAATGTCTATGCATATAGTTCCATTTTATAGCACAATAAATTAACTATGTTACCTTCAATTGATATAAAAATGCTGTACATATAAAATATAACTTAAAGATATTTGACATAGTAATTTATCGCCTCTGTCTCTTTAAAAAACGTCTGCTGTTTCTGAAATTCTGCCTTCAGCAAGTCATCAAAACATGGTCCCTCTATTAACCCTTTAACGTTTTTTACTCAGAAGTAGCTACTGTAATGAGATCAGCTGGTGCTCAGCTCCACCAGGTGTTTGCTAATTGCTACCGTCTAGTCTGAAGGAGCTGAGTGGGGGAGGAGCTACATCTAGAAGGCGGGGCTAGGTCCAACCAGGCATTCTGCCTTCTGAGTGGTTGCCATGGAGATGAAAGGATTTGTCAAACATGCTTGAAAGACTCAAAGCAACACTCCAGGTTTGCTTTTGATGCGGTAATGACATTACAACATGATGTAAAGCTAAACAAAAAAGTTGATTTTACATAATGCTGCCCCTTAAATCAAATCACAATCATAATAAAACCAAAATATCTCAAACGTTTCATACTTATATTAGTTCATTGCCTATTATTGTTGCGAAGCAAAGGAACTGCTATCTTTAACTTGCAGCAAACAAAAATGTCATCTCTACCTCACTTCTTGTGAGTTCAGAGAGCTCCACCCCGAGTGGACAGTAGACCGCATCGTCGGTTGTAATCAGTTCCTCCCTGTCTGCCAACGGGCACTGAGGTGATCGACCCCGCTCCCTGATTTTCGGGGTACTCTGAGCGCTAAAGTCCTGAGCAGGTAAACTGCGGACAAGTGCCAGGCTGTGGTAGGCACCACATGCCACCTACAACAGGCGAAACAGAAACATTAAGGGTGTTTTTACACCTGGTAGTCCAGTAGACTTGGTTTAATTGGGGACCAAAGTTGAAACATTTGCTACATCTTCAGCTGGTCTGATTTGGTTTCACACTGCATTGTCAAATGATCCAAACTAGTTGAAAAACTTGTTCCCCTCCTCGCCTGTGGTGGCGCTGCAGCAAGAACCACTGAAGGAAATGACAGGAAATTCTCTGAAGAAGACCCAGAGCGCAACTTACTTCTTCACATAATGTAAACAAATATGGAGTAGTGTCAGATTTGAGCGACTGTAGGATTTATCTTTTGTGCTTGGCTAAAAAACAGGAGCCATTTTTTCCACTAGACTCACAGGATTGTTTAGGTTGTATTTTCCCAGAATGCATTGTGCTATAGTTCTGTTCCTGCTTTTAGAGGGATTTCGAATGTATATATGAATGCAAATGAACCAGAAATCGCTCCAAAAGCAGCAAGTGGACTATAGCTCAAGGCATTCTGGGTAAATTCAACTAAAACCAACATGTTTGTCTAGTGAAATCCTACAACCGCTTAAATCTGACGCCACCTCATTTTTGTTTAAATTTTGTGAATAAGATGTGCTCAGTGTCTTCCATAGAGGTTTTCATGTTGCTTCCTTCAGTGGTTCTTGTTGCAGTGCCACCACAGGCTAGGAGGTGTAGTGTGAAACCAAACTGTACCAGCTGAAAACATAACAAATGTTGCAGCTTTGCTTCCCAATGGAACCGATTCTACTGGACTATCTGGTCTGGAAAAGCCCTGAGAGAGAAAATCATTTTATATACATCGAACAAAAACAACAAACATATATCTGACCTGAATCACATGTCTGCCTGCCAGATGTTCAACCTTCACAAACGGATAACAATGAGAATCTGATTAATAAAATCCAATATAAGAGGAAGTGATATTCAGCCTTGAGGATACCTTCTGAGGTTTCCACACAGGGAAGGTGTTGGTGACCAGGCCGAGCTGGCAGCCGCTCCCCCAGGCCCACAGCTCGTTTTGGGCCGACAGAGCCAGGCTGTGCTCCCGTCCACAGGCGAGGCTCACGACCCGAACAACCACGGGAGGAACGACCTCACTGTCCACCACGGTGACAGGACACGGCTCAGGAACTGTCACAGGGAAGCATTCACTTTATTATTACCTCAATAAACAGAAATATAACAATCAAATTCAACTTTTTAAAGTTGAGGGATTCCTCAAACATGCATGAAAGAATAACATTATAACATGATATAAATATAAAGTAACATTGATTTTACGTTATGCTGCCCCTTTAAAGAACACATTTTTGCCAAAAACCGGTCTGACATGATGAAATAAACAAACCTGTAGTATTTATGACAGAGGCTCTGTCCGTCTGGCCACACTGTCCTGCCGTGTTCTCCCCCCACATGTAAACGCCGCCCTGCTCGCTTATCGCGCCGCAGTGGAAGCCCCCAGCGGCCACATGGACCACCGTCCTCCCCAGCAGCGAGGCCTCCAGCACCGGAGCTGACACCGGGACGCTCACCTCCCTCCAGAAAAGCTCCCCGAACGAGAACACCAGACCCCCTGGAAAAAAACACCAATCTAGTCACTGCAGAAGAGAGGAGCAAGTGATTCAACATAATGTACAATTTATACGACCTGCTTTTATGGCTGAAATGATTAATCAAGATTAATTGTGACTAATTGTGATTAATCGATTACTGGAATAATTGTCATCTAAAAAAAATCCCAAAAATAATCAACAGATCAGCTTTACACTGTTTTGATGTTAAGTCAAGCAGAAATAGTTGAGCTTTTCACATGTTGGTGTTAAAAGTATTTTTAGCTGCAGATGCATCCTTTGCTACAAATAATCAAACATTCACTAAAGGAATGGTGTAACTGCATTCTAGGGAATAAAATGTTTATTTTCTTATTTTTAAAAAAAGAACTGAATTGTTTATTTGCATTTATTTTAAATGGATCTCTGATATTGCATTAAAATGCTTAAAAAGATCTGTAGAACGTGCCAATTTTTATCCGATGTATTGATTAATCGCTAAATGAAGCAGCAGATCTACCTGCTTCATTCATGACAGCAGTAATGTTTTTAACTTTTAAAATTAAAAGTTAATTTTAAAAGCAATTAACAATTATTTTAGAAATCAATTATGTTGATGATTTATCACAATTAATCGTCAACATGTAGTTAATTAATCATTGACAATTATTAACCACATAAGCCTTTTTATACAATATAAGAAATACATTAATGATGCAAATCTTTACATTTCTTTGTTAAATAAGAGAATAAACATTTTATTGCTTAAAATGCAGTAACTTAGCAATCCCTTAGTCAATTTGAATTTAGATAAATTGTGTTTCATTTTCTGAAAATTGAATAATCGATTTGTCACAATTAATCGATTCAACCCTAAATAAAAATATCTTCATTTCATTATTTCAGCAAAAAAGATCATGGAAAGTTTCTATTTATTCAGTCCAGTGTCTCACTGTTCTCAAGTGTCCAAAAGGCTTGTTAGAAATGAAAAACAAGATCTTGGCAGCACTCTAATATGAGTCCCCAAGTAGTAAAGTTGACATTAAAAACGCACCCTGTGCCAGGAGGATGCCATGGTTTTCTCCCAGGGAGACGTGCATTACAGGCCTGGACAGCAGCACCGTCTCTGGGCAGAGCTGCTGGGCTCCTCCCCCTGAAGGCCAGACGTGGAGGAGGCCTCTGTCTGGAGGCTGGAGGCCTCTCTCATCCGCAGGGCTGCCGGCACAGAAACAACAAGCTCTGCCATTAAACTCAGCACAAACGCAAGTTAGAGCAAATGTCGCAGGTGATTACTAAATAAAAAACAGACAAAAAGAAAGAGAAAGACATCAGAAAGTGAGAGATTGAAGAGATAAAAGAGTTAGCATACCATCTCATTCATCCCTAAAGTTAAAAAGGTTTATATGGGACCTACACGCCCAGTCATGCTAACACACTTGAAAGAGAAAACAAATTTAAAACTCAAACGGTCGCTATACGTCTGAATCATAGTAAACATGAAACACAGTCCTGTAAACGGGAAATTTATAAATTATTCTCTTTATATATCTCAAAGTTTAAAAAAAAAATACTGAGCCATGCTGATTATTTTTGCTGAAAGAGAACCTAACTTTAAACTCTCTTAAGGATTTTTACATATTTTAACCTTAATTTAGAAGCTCCTAAACTCAAGGGATAAACTAATGTTATGTCTAAGAATAAAATATAGCAAAAAGCCTGTTTAAAATTAAAATATCAGACATGTTACTAGCCATAGCAGAAAACGCTTCATTTCTCTGTAAAATAAATGCAAACATTTCAGTTTATTAGGGATCATTTTATCAAAGAGATCCCATTTAACTGGATCAACTGACAGATAAAAAAATCATTTTATGATTCAAACTTACAGGATAAAAAAACGAGATACAACAAAAACAAAACAGCTCCAGGTGAATTCACCTGTACTTTGGCCCTTTCTTCACCAAAAACACACAATTTTATGTTTGTTAATTGATGTTATCAAACAGTTGTGACACAATATGCAGAAAAAAAGACAGAAAGTTAGCAGATATTTTGTAGAATATAGTGAAATTGTGTTTCATTTCCTGAAAATTTACTATGGATTCCACTTGACAGATTATGGATACTAATCAAGCAAAAATGAACCTCATAATGATACCTAATATTTGTTGTAGTCACATAAACACATCAGCAGAGTATTAGTTAGTATTGATGGAGAATTATTAGGGGAGTTGATGCAGTCAGTCCAAAACACTTTATAGCAGACAGAAATTTTTCATTCCAGATAAAGTTGGCCGCAAAATAACAAAAACGGCATAAAATAGCGAAGGAGCCTCACCAATATCAAAACAATGTTGCACCAGTTGAAATAAATCTATGAAATCTTTGTTGACAGAGCTCAGGGTGTCTCAAAATATAAAACATTGACTTTCAAGCTTGTTATAACACTTACACATCTGCTATAGGTTAAATTATGGAGCTTTTTTACAGTTGTAACCTTTTTACTAAATCAGGGTTTCTGCAGGTTTCACCAACTGAAATTTAAGACTTTTAAAAGACCTTTTTAGGAGCGTCAAGAATTAAATTTAAGACCTGCATCACGGCAGAAATGTAGAAAAAAAAAAATTTTATACAGTAGTACTGCCAATTTTATTTTATTTTTTTTTACACAAAATATTGTCCAGCTAACTGGCGATAAATTTATGTTTAGTTACGATTGACTCAAAAAGCTAGCTACCTAGCAAGAGTATGTTAGCTGCTAGTTAGCGTTAGCCTCAACCGCCTTTACAACGCAAAATTTACCAGTCCGAAAAGTCCCAGAAAAATAAACTATACAGAATATACAAGGTAAAACAAAACGCAACAAAATTTAAGACCTGTAGTTAACGTATTTAAGACCAACTTAGGTTTTTTCTAATGGATTTAAGTCATTTTAAGGTCTTAATTTTAGACAGATGAATTTAACACTTTTTAAGGATGCACAAACACCCTGTTAATTACACAATCTTTTTCACATTGTCATTCAGAAATATAGAAGCAAAAGGCTTGCTTTTGATGTGAACCAACATTAATACACAAACCTAATAAAAAGTAAACTCTATAAGACTAAAACTGAAGCCTAACAGAACGGATGAGGGATCCATCTGAATTTTAAAAACGGTGCTTTTGTTTTGAACTTGTTTCTAGTGGGAACAGATCGTCATGGTTTGCTCACCTTCCTTCTGGTTTCTCCATCACTTCATGCTCGCAGAGCTCCAGCACGGTGACGACCCCTTTATGAACATTTTACTCAAAACTCATCTGTTGTCTCTTTTGATTACATTCAGCTGACATAAAGAGAGGAGCCTCCTCCGTCCTGAGTTGATGCCTCTTCTGCTCATTTGGTTCCAGGTTCTTGTTTGTTGAACTTCTGCTCAACAGATAAGACAGATTAAGACACTGTCCAAACTTATGAACTTATGAAAATCATTCATAAGTTTTGAACTTTAACACATCTTGCTTACAGAGCCACTACCAATAATGTTATCACATTTTATTGGGATTTGAGGTTCTACTAGATCAAAACAATCAAAAATCAGAAAAAACCCCCAAAACAAAATCAAAACAAAGATTCATATTCAGCACCTCGCAAAAGACGCACAAATCTTTTAGGGTTATTGTCAACCACCTTAGAACATCTGAATGCTAAAATATTTACTCACAATTCTTAGCAACAAAGCTAAGGCTCCACCTAATTGAATGGACATTGTGTGTGAACACCAAATCCCTCGTCTTTTATAACTTCCAACAAGCTTTCTAAAGTTTCTCCACCTTCCCTGACACCAATAAAGACAACTATTCCCACAGCATTATGCTGCCATCACCAGGTTTAATTATTCAAGAGGTTTTCTAAACTGACAAAGTTTCTAGTTCGAAATGTTATTTTTTTTGGTCGGGTACCTTAAAAAGATTAAATTAATGTAGAGAATATATGTTTTATTTATTTTTTTTAATTTTGTTGTTTTAGTAATTTATAAATATTCCCAATATGTATTTAGCATCTAAATGGTAGCAATGTACCAAAAAGTTGCTTCCTAATTGCAATTAAACAAGTAGAAGAAGACCACCTTCCCACAACTATTTAACATGTCAGAATTTCAACATGGCGGCGCCCATAGACATTTTTGCAATACTTCTTACAAACATAATTTAAGTTTCACTTTCCATAAGCAACCATTTTAATTAGAGCTGCAGACTCTACATGTAGCATTTATTTTATTTTATTTTCCCTTGTCTCGTAAACTAAACATGCTTCCAAAAAAATCTTACAATTGTGATCTGAAGAGCGGCCATATTGAAACAAAACATATTCTGGATAGTCAGAGTTGCTCCCGATTTCCTGGTGGGAAATTTGACTTGCAGGTGATTTTTCCAGGTGACTGGGATGTCAGAATGTCCCAGTTCTGAGTACAACTGGAACGCAGCATATCCCACAGCATGATGCCGCCATGTTGTTTTCAAAATGGTCAAACTTTCCTGTACCTACTAACCCACTAAAAAGTCATTGTGTAGTTTGTTTTAATACTGATGTTGACTGAAGGTGGAGTCTGTTTACCATTTTTAACGTGCAAAGGTAAAAAGGACTAAATTACATACCAGATTTATAATTTTTTATTATTATTTTAACAAAATCCAAATACAATACATAAAATTCCGTCCTTGCAATATCTTGTAAATAGTTGCTGAATTCTTAATAGTCTCATTTAGTCTTAATCCTTCAAACTCTGCAGAGAACCAGTTAAAGTGAAGGGAACAGTTTTATGATTGTCCTGTCTCCTATCTTCATGCAGGATGCTCTGTAAACACACCGCTGATTTATTATAACAGCTCGATTTATTTACAGTTAAAGTCCTTCACACTCTGAACTTGCTGACAGACATGCGTGTTACATTACAGTTTGACAATAGAAATAAACCTTTTCTCTTTCTATCCACTTTCTCTGTATTCGCACTCTGCTAATCCAATAGAAAGTAAACGATTTCTTCCAATATATTCGGCAGTAGAATAGCGATTTAACAGAGCGGCTAGCGCAGCTACCGAAGCTAAACAAGCTAATTAAACTTACCAGCGACTCCATCAAACCCGGTTGGAAGTGAAGAAGCTGTTCGACGCGGCGCCTTTCGGTAAATCCGTTTAATCCGGTGTGACTGGGACCGCTGATACGACGAGCTAATGAATTAACAGTGATTAAATCACTGCAGGAGTTCAGAAAGCAGAAGTACACTTGATGTTGTTGGGAGGGACGATAAACTGTGCGATGGAATCCGCGCAGGGACAAACATCGCGGTGACGACACACCTGTAGCTGCAGTTGATGAGACTGTGACAGAAAAGCGAGAGTGTACGACAGAGGTCCCACTCCTATGCCATTTTTACTGCCGTCAGTTGTAGAGATCTTCTATTCTACGAAAGAGGGCATACTCTGATTCAATTTCAAGAGCTGTGATATTCTTAATTGGATCAGGCTAAAATAGAAAGTTTAAAATTTAAATTATAATAGAACGTTTTGAAATAGTTTTCTGGCTTATTTTTAAAGCTTAATTTACACAATTTTGATTTACAAAAATTTTTAAAGAAATAAAATAAATAAACGCTATTATTTTTTTACCTCAATAATTATCCTTTAATTTCAGTATCATAAACAAAACGTAACTATTTTACCTCTTACTGTGTTCTGATAAACTTTGTTTAGAGACTCTTATTATACTGTATTATTTATAGTGTTTTACTAAGGTTTATTCCTGAAAGTCTGATAAAACATTTTTGTTATATTTTAGATATTTTTTTATGACTTATAATAAAGAAATTAACATTTCAGCTCTAATATTTAAAAACAAAATGAATACTTTATCCTGGAAATTGAACCACACATATAGATTTTCCATACCAATAGTAGATTTTTGAACATTTAATTAATTTTTGTAAAGTGTATCATATATAAGAATATCTATATATTAGATAATTATCCATTAGATTTATTTATTTGCTTTTCACAATCGACTAGTAATGCATACATCTGAACAGCAGAGGTCTCACTCATTTGAGCTGCAAAGCACCCAGATAGGACACAACACATTTTTGACAATAAACAGGAGGAAATGCAAGGAAATACTTGTATATACTTGTCATTCAATGCTAAACTATAAAGATTTGATCCAATGAATGGCTAATCAATACTAAATTAATAAGAGTTAAGGCATTTTTATCATTTTTCATCAAAATGACTGATGGAAAAATAAAACAAACTATTGAAGTGGAAGTATTTGATGCTGATTGCTTTTTTCAGGTTTAATGTTAAGCTGGATAGATTAGATAATGATAAAATGACCAGATTTATGGAAGCGTAACAGTTTCTGCTTAAATAGAAAAAACATAATTGCTGCTATTTAAACTAAATATTTTTCAAAATGAAGACAAATGAGGGTAATATGTCTAAAAAGTTTAATCTAGTAAAGCAATGACTTCCACAGAGAGGCACTGGGAAAAGATGTGATGGTTGGAGCCATGCCTCAGATGGTGATCCTCTGATGTAATGCTCCTACAAATTGTTCTGTGGAAATATGTGTTTGTTATAAAAAAATCTTGTCTGTCAACAAGTAATAAATCATAATATCATCAGTAATTTTTCTTAACTCTTGAGGTTTGTCTTATAGACTGTAGGTTTAATAAAAGTCTACTTTGATAAAGATGCTTTTGGTTTCTTTTATTTTTCAAAAATGACACACAGTTTGTATTTTTACCAATGTGAGGACTAGTCCACCATGTTAGGATCAACCGTTAGTACCATAAGCCCCATCGTTTTTCAGAAGGTAAAATGTGTTATTTTCCTTTTACTGTGGCTCACTGCACTAAATTAATATCTATATATCCAGTTTAACTTTGTTAACAGAACTGTTCTACCGCAGCAGCACAGCTATGAATGGCAAGTAAAAGAATACTTAGTGACGTCACTCTTCTGTGAACTCATACAAGTCGATCCTAACAGCTTTCTCTCACACACTGGTCAAGAGTGTCCACATATGTTTTGTTTTGTTGGTCCACTATGCATTGCGCATGTGCTTGCCTACTAATATGGCGCAGATCATTTCCGGTTCAGACTTGAGGGAACTGAAGTGTCTGGCCACAACTTCTGTCTTTTTACCTCAACATTGTGCACATGTATGAAATTTCCAGATGTAAACAATAGCCGTGTCTGAATTCAGGGGCTGCATCCTTCGAAGGACGGATTTGTAGATTGATTACATCATAGCACGACAACAAGGGATGTCCAAATTTGAAGACTCCTTCAAATGCCTCCCTCTCATCATCAGATTTGAAGGATGGGTCCGATATATCCTTCACGATTCACCATAACCCATAATCCATGGCAGCCGAGTGTTCAGGCAAAGTGGCAATGGCAGTGAAGAGCAGAAAATTATTTTGCAGTATTACACTTAAGTGACACAACATGATTTATTTATTTATTTATTTATTTTTATTTTTGCATGCTTTTAGGCGAGAATGTGTCTGTGTACGTCTCAAATATCTGCTTGGTTCATCAATACATCACCTGTTGCCATATTGCTTCGACATTTTGAACATGTCTGTTCCCGCTGCATTAACAGCCAGCTATCAGCTGTCCGGGCTCTCCAGGTTCGGTATACTGGGACAGTTACGCCTGAGGCCCTGTCCCAATACTTGCACTCCCAGCCTCGTTCCGCACTTGTGTACTTCACATGCGCGTTCATGTTGAAGGGTTTGAGTGCGTAGTGTGCCCCACATTCTCCACATCCGCCCTTTGCCGGTACCCATTTACAAACTTTGCTCTTTTCAATCTTGTATAAGCTGCACCGCTCTAATCAGATCAGATTTATATCTTTCAACTGGAACTTACAGTAAACTTATGAAGTTATAAATCTGATCTGATCATAAAGATATTATAAAGATTTCAGATCTACTGTAAGTAGTTACGTAAAACATGTTTTTATACTGTTTTGTTCAATGACTCAAATACATATTTACAGTAGACCATAACTCTTTATACTATCTTTATGATCAGATCAATGATATCACAGTAGTGACTGTAAAAGATTTTTATAGCTTTCTACTGGAACTTACAGTAAACTCATTTCCTGTCACTCAGACCTTTGACTTCTTGCTTAAACAGCAATGTTTTGCACATAGAGCGGTGCAGCTTATACAAGATTGGAAAGAGCAAAGTTTGCACCTTCAATTAAAAGGTTGCTCGACAGCATATAAAAACCGTCTGTGTTTGTCTCAGATCCAGCAGGTCGACTTCATGACAGACACATTCAGGTTCTCTGTATTTATTCTAACAAAAGAGAAAATCAAGTTGGTGGTTAACACCAGTCCAGCCGCTTCTGCCCCTATACATTAAACAAAATACAATAAATAACTCTAAACAAAATACAAAACAGTAACTCCCAATGAGCAGTTAAGAGCAATTGTCATCAGTTAACAGTTGTAAAATTAAACATAGCTAAAATGGACAACAATAACAATGATAACAGTTAAAGACATAGCAAAATTACTCATGAAACACTGTATAAACACAAAATGATTCAATTTGTGTAAAATATATGCTAAAATATAATACTTGTAAAGAAAACACAGATACATGCCACAGTTACCGACGGCAACAGAAAAGGTGGAGGGGCTGTCAGTTACTGGTTGCTATGGTAACCAGTAACTGTCAAGAGCAGCACAATAGAGCTTAATACACCAATAAATATCTGGAGAAACTACATCTTGACTAAACAAAATAAATTCTAAAAATAAACAAATTTTGACAAACCAAAGTAAAACCCAAACATGTAGCATTAGGGGAAAAGAAACTCTTTTAATTTCAAAGACTCTTCAGTATGTTTAATTTTATGTACATAGGAACATAAATATTGTTACAAATGAACTTAAATCATAGAGAATGTAGTGAATAATTACTAGGTCTTGGATGTTGAGACAAAGAATTTTACAGTCAAAACCACATTAAGGCCTTGACTGTTGATAAACTTTTATTATCGGCCATTTAAAAGATAAGAATGTGCCAAGAACATGTGTCTAAAATGTACGTTCCAAGTTCCTGGTTCAGGAACCAGAGGCAACAGTATATAAGAGATGGTTTCCAATCCTTCCAAACACAAAACCCAAGGCTACAGAAACCAAGCTGAAGAGGAGAAAATAAATCTGCTGTCAGGTTGGTGAAAATCACTTTTCTGGCATATCCATTTATTATTTTACACAACAATTTTCTGAATGCAAACCTTCTTTATCTTTGCAGACGGTGATTTAGTTTTCAATCAGCATCTTTTCCACAATGAAGACTCTGAGTTTGCTTCTTTGTGCCATCTTGGCTCTGAACCAAGCTGCTGGTAAGTATGTCTCCAATATAAGAATTGATAGATGCTATTTGATTTCAGAACAGCTTCATTGAATATTATTCAGTTGTTCACAATGCCGGGTACAAACAAGATAAGACACAGTAATGTAAATTTGATACTAAAAGCTTCGTTAAACCCACAGTGGTTCCTGAAGGACAAGATGGAAACTTGGAAGATGCAGGTCAGTAAATCTTAAAATGTTTTCATATAACCTTAAATATATTATACATATTATTTTATATATATTTTAACAAATCCAAATTTTTCCCCAATGAAGTCCTTCAACCTGTGGCTGGGGAAACTGTTCCAGATGGTGAGTCTGATTCATTTTGCAATTTGTAATTTATTGATACATTTATTGATAAATACCGATCATCATATTTATTTTTGCTACAGGAAGGACTTTAAGTCAGAATGTTAGAAACCTCAGCCGAATTCTTACAATAATTTTAGTCATTTTGAGAAAAAATATTGTGGCGATAACAATGTCAGTTTATAACAATCTAAATAATGTTTCAAAAGATCAAGATCAAAAATGTAGCCTTGTGTTATCAGATTATTACTACGATTATTATTTCAGTTGTTTTTTACAAATGAGTGCATTTTTTTTCTCTTTTTGAGAGAGACGGACAGTAAAAGTTAAAGTTTTTTTAATTCTGTTGTTCAGTTTCATTGATAAAAGTATAATAATTATTAAAACACTCATTCAAAAATCCTTTGTTTGAAAATTGACTGACTCTTTCTGGAGTAATTTCTTGGATGGCTACTTTTTACTTTCACTTTTAGAGTAAATATATGTTGATATATTTACTAGAGTACATTTTATGGATCCTCTGCCCAGCTCTGTGTTTACCAGAGAGTTTTCCTGTGTGTTGTCAGGAGACCTCCAGGTCATGACTGTGCAGTCTTGTTCTTGGGGCTGGTCTCTGTTCAACGGTCGATGCTATCGGTACTATTCAACGTATAAAACTTGGGCTCAAGCTGAGGTGATCTCCTGTCCCTTTTATCGCCAATTTTCTTGTACACTATTAGTTATCTGATTCTAAACACTACCTCTGTCTCCTCTGCAGAAAAACTGCTTGACCATGCAGGCAAACCTTGCATCAATCCATAGTTATGAGGAATACCAGTTCATTCACAGGCTGATAGTAGATTCAGTGAATTCCTACGCAGAGACGTGGATTGGAGGCACTAATGCACAAGAGGTATCGGTCCAAAATGCTTTTTGTATCTTTTTCAATAAATTATTGAATGAAATATATAATTTGTAATATTATTGTTTCCAGAGTTCTGTTTGGTTGTGGAGTGATGGAAGCAGTTTTCTGGATGCAAACTGGTGTCCTGGACAGCCATCTAGCACACACCGCTGTGCAACAATGAATTATGGCGGTAAATTAAATTATGCAGGATGATTTCCCATTTCTGAGAAGATTCAAGGACTCAGTTTACTTTGATAATATACATTCTTTTATGTCATAATGGATCAGTTGTCTTAAACCAGTTTTAGTTTCTTGTAAAACTGAGATCTGTTAGTTTTAAAAAGAAATAATGATTATTTTAGAGTTTTTCTGCTGTTTGGTTTTCTGACTTCTCTTTTTGATGTTCACAGCAACTGGGTGCTGGAGGTCCTATCCTTGTACCAGCACTCGCACATATGTTTGTGTCAAGAGAAACTGATGACGCTACGGCTCCCCAAGATGTTGAAAACTAACAAGCAAATGAAAACCTGTTTTGTTTGTGTTGATCTGCATTAATAATTTTATGTCAGAAACATTGTATTTTAATTAAAGCCTTTTTGGTTTTGCTTTAAATCTTTACATGTAAAGCTAATGCATGTATCCACCATACTAATTGTAGTAACACAATTTGTGCAATAAAAAAAGATTAAAAAAAACATTGGATTGTCTTTATTGATGCTTTTACATCAATACTCACACACTTTTTGTATGCGAGTACAAAAGGTGTAAAATCAAGACAAAAAATAACAGAAAATAGACACGAGTAACTCTTAACTTCATCCACAAGTCTCAGGTAAAGGCCTGAAAGACCAAAGTTGAGTCCACAGTGAAAGCATGCAAGATTCATGTCCTAAACCTTTACTTTCAAATCTTAAACAAATAACTTTACCAATGACGTGATTGAATAAGAGTATTATCATTTTTAAGATTCATAAACAACCAGGAAGACAAAGTAAACTTAAAAAATGTAAGAAAATAAATGCCAACGTTTTCATCTTTTTTATAAGAAATATTAAGCGAAATAAACAAAACATCCAAAATATTTATGAAAGGTTAAACAAACTGATCCACTGTAATGAAAAACAACAAAGAAAGCCCAATAAATTAATGTTAACCAACATCAACAGAGAATCTTTTACAGTATTATTTAAAATAATCAAAATTATTCATTCAGCTCTATAATAATCCATTTGGTGATCAAGTTAATTTCTCAATGGTTTTGCTATCCGCCATTAAGGATACACTAACTTTGTGGGTTCAGGACAAAAACACACAGAGTTGCAAAGTACACATAATAATCAGAGGGAATAATAAAATTTAAACAATGGAAATACTGTGAACTTTACCGTGTAAGTATAGCAAACCATGTTATACTTGTAAACACCTCAAGCATTGGTGACACGGCCACCATCTTGGATGATGTCACATGCCCCAAGTGCATTTATTTCTCCTGAGGAAGCTGCATGTGTAACAGGGTTTTATTTTAACAATTATACAGATGAAAAGTTTGACAAAATTTATTCATTTTTTAAATTTATTTTATTTAGTCAATAACTTGTTTTTCCAGACGTTTATTGGTGTTTTAAGTTCTGTTACGCTGCTCTTGGCAGTTGATGGTTACCGTAGCAACCGGTAGCTGACAGCTCCTCCCCCTTTTTCTGTTGCTGTTAGTAACTATGGGGCAGAAGCTGCTGGACAGTTGAGAACCGAGAGAAGTTAACCACCAACTTGATTTCCTCTTTTGTTAGAATAAATACAGAGAACCTGAATGTGTCTGTCGTGAAGTCGACCTGCTGGACCTGAGACAAACACAGACGGGTTTCATCTGGCGCATTGACCTCGTGATTACTGAAGATCAGCATTGAGCTAATCTGACGTCCAAACGTTTGAAGTCATTCTTCACATGAACATTCGGGTTTTACTGCTCTTACAGCACTTTGTGGATCAGATAATTACGACAATTAAGTTCAGTTTTATCAGATTTTCATACGGTTTGGTTTGTTACAATGGCAGAGATAAAGTTATGATGCAAGATGTTGTCAAACATAAAAATTTTGTGGTGCCGTGCTGAAATACTTTGTTTTACACACTATAACAAAGACAGCCTATGGCATAATAAATGCTTTTTTTTTTAACATTAATGAAGAAACAAGTTAATCTTTCCTCCCTCCACACATGATGGTTGTCTCTTCTTTTGTTTTTCCCCCATTCTTTTTCTATTTACCCATGTTCGTGATTTGCTCTTATTTGCAATTTTAGTGTTTTCTACATGCAAGCATCCAGCAGGTTTTGGCTCAGACTTTTACAACAACTCTTAAAACAGAGAGAGGGAAAGAAATTAGCAACGGCTGGTATTTCAGACAAGGAACATTTAATATTTTTCTTGTGTTGGATCCAAACATTAAACATTAAAAGAGCACAGCTGCTGGCAGTAGCTACTGAAAGGATCTTATTTCATTTCATTTTTTCCAGGTCATCTGATATTCAATGTCAACGTAAATGCTTTCAATAACGGTGGGTGTGGTCATCTCAAATTTTAACATTGTCTTTGTGTGCAAACTAAAAATCGAGAGCTGATCAGATTTGTACAAACCAATTAGATCAGTAAATTATAAAACTGGAGTGTTTTGAACCTTATAAATGTGTAGGACCTGAATTCATAAATATGTACCATCACTGTTGAGAAGAATGGAAAGAAATAAGCAGAAGAAAAGTCTGGAACAAGTTTTAACCACTCAGTTTGAATTAAACTGAGGGCTGCGTGAGATTAGCAGCCGGAAATTATGTAGTCATTAATAGCACTGGTTGCTATTTATCTAAAATCTGACATATTGTGAAAGAATCTTGCATCCTCCCAGGTTAGAGTGTTTTATAACCATTTAAGGCTATTTAAAAATACTGCCTCTAAAGGTTAGGACTTTCTGAATGATTTTCTTAGACTTGGCTCCAGTTTCACTCACTTTTTCACCTGACCGTTATCAAGGGATTCTATTAAAAAGTTGAATCATCAAGGCTTAGTAAATCTTGCCCACGTTTGATAACATTTTCTGAAATATCAAGAAGAATACAGTTTGAGACTTATAAGAAATTATTTTAGCACCAACAAACCTAGATACAGTAGGTAAAATTTCTAATGAATTATAAGTTGGTTATTTGTTAACTTCTTATAATCTCATGGCTATCATGTACAGTCAGTTATCTATAGGCTAATCGGCTAAGTGCTAAAACTACCATGAAAGCTATTACAGACGTCTTGGTAATAATATCTTAGAAAACAGCTGTATTTGCTAAATGTTGTAGTGGTGAATGCTATTAGCAATACCAGCTATTAACAATCATTCCTCTTAACTTTACAAAGTAAAATACACTATACAGAGCACTGTGTGTTCCTCTTGCTTAAAGAGATACAAACCATCAGAGGTTCTTATATTACATAGTTTATATTGGCTGCTGCCGCATAATTTTAAATACAAAAGATGTTTTTATGTCCTAGATCTGGTAGTTTTAGTATATTTCCCACTGGTAACTCATAAAATCCGACTTCTGAGTACAAACAGAATGAGCTACTCTCTGTACTAGTTCTAAATTACCATAACGTATGGTAAGTTAGCTATAAGCCTGTAGCTAAACCAGCTAATAGCTAACATGTCTATTCTATGTTAAGTTAGCTATTAGCTAATTTAGCTAAAAGTAATAGCTAATATATTTTATGTATCATATCTAGGCTAATGGGTTCTATCTGTAATAATAACAACATTGTAGACTTTATTAGCCTACAAAAATGCAAAGAACAAAGGGAATCTTGTCAACAGTGCTTGTGTTTTTACATTTTACATTATTAGTGTCACAACAACACTTTTTTGTCAAATTGTTTGAATTTTATTCATTTTTAGTGTCTATTTTTGTTATTGCTGTTGTTTATTATGATTTGTGCTGCTGCCTTTCTTAACTAGGTCATCCATATTAAAGAAATCTTGATCTGAATGGGTTTTAGCCTGGTAAAATAAAGGTTTAATTTAATTTAGTATGATAACCTAAGTAAAATGATGCATCTTGTAAGTGCTGTGTTTATTTTTGTCAAAGACATGCCTTACAGATGCTGTTCGTCTGCCCATTTGAACCACTCTCTCCATAAAGCCTGAAGAACTTTTCAAAACAGTTTTAAAGGATTACAATAAAGCCTCTCATTCTCAAAAACAAAATATCTGGAGCACGCCAAACTTAAAATGTTTGCATGTATAGTAACTTGGCATCTGAAGAAAACAGATGCAGACACACTTGTAACCTCATGTCGTGACCTGAGCAGCCTGTATTTCTCCTACCAAGCTCTCGTAAAATATTACTGCTGCTGGAAACAACACAACCCGGGTTTACAAGGCTGCAGAGGCTGCGTGTGTGCATGTGTGGGTGGGTAAACCCATGCAGGGTTACAGCCAGGCCACAGAGGCACAGCAAGAGTGGCTTACTGACCACAGCGTCCTGCGCTCACACGAACGTTCGTCCCTTCAGGGGAAAGTCAACCATTCATGCTTTTTGAATGAATTATGCTTGATATCTTACTTTGTGCAAATATTCTGTTCCAAGAATTATTACTGTGACTGTTTGGTAAAGCTGTTTCTGATTCTTTGTGAAAATGGTTTCGGTAATAGTTTAATATTTTAGCAAATAAGGTTCATGTTTTAACATAGTAAATGTCTGTTAAATTTCTCTGACACTAAAAACTGAGAAAACAAAATGGAGATATACTGAACTGTGACTCAGAGAGTAAAGGGAGCGGTTTTCTTTTAACTATCTGGCATCATACTTGTGCGTGTGCGTTTTCATGTGTGAATATGTGTGTGCAAAGGCAGTATATTTAAAGAACATTGAAAACATATGTCTGGAGCTTGATAAAGAATATTTTAGGCACTGGGTAATTTGGCATGATCATACTCACCAGAAAACGCACAAAAAGCTGCCTTTCATGGAGGAGCTTTGGGAGAATAGCATGTATTGAGAAAAACAGTTTAATTCATTTGCTTTAAGAAGCAAATGAACATGTAAGAAATCTATAGAATAAGTGGGTTTGTGCGCTGAGGCTCATGCTCCTGGGTTAGTAACTGTTTGTGTGTTTTAAGGATGAGTGGTTTAATGGCTCTTCAATAAACCAAACAAATATCTGCTCTAAATATTTCATTAAGCTAATAGCAAATAGAATAAATTAAATTAGTTCATCTCAGTGTTCAGGCTCTTGGAACTGACTAAATGACTTCTTGGTGGAAAACTGGGGCTGTTTCAGCTATTATGGGGTTTAAGGCAGAGTTTATTCCTCAGAACAATAGTAAGTGAAAAATAATTGCAAAATTTAAATAAATTGGATGGCAGTTGTGAAAATTGCTATTAAATCCAAAAGTTTAGCCCACTTGTGCTTCATTTAATGTTCCCTATTATTTTTATTGCTGAGGAACATAAAAAGCTAATCACCTCAGAGGTTTTCTATTGGATTTAAGCCTGGATTGTATATATTAACTAATGAATGTTGACTTTTTGTTTGGTGAACTGTTCTGCTGTAATTTGGCAATATGCTTTGGAGTGCATTTTATTCCACAGAAGAAAACACTTTCTAATTTTACACCATTCAAGTGGCCAAAATCGTGAGCTTTAGATGCATAAAGCTGGAATTGCAGAACCAACATAAATGAATAACAACTTCCAGCATTTATTGAGCAATATTTATATGATAAGTGTCACATTGTTAATGTTATTATCTGCATTAATATCAAAGTATTTGCCAGATCACATGGCTTGTGGAGGATCATCTAGTGCGCATGTGTCAAACTCGAGGCCCGTGGGCCAGATCCAGCCCACCAAAGCTTTTTATGAGGCCCTGTGAGCTTTAGTCTAAACACTAAATGTGCTAAAATAATACATTATCAATCAAATCAATGTAATTTTTATCTGTTTACAGCCAAATTATATCTATATATAATAGATAATAATTTGCCATCTCTCCAGTTTTTTGCAAATTATCATCGAAACTCATGCAAAATCAACAAATCCCTGCACTTTTTCGCATTAATACATAATTGGTAGTTTATTGCAGATTTTTCTCAAAACTTTTTTACTTGTATAAACAGCTGCCTAAGCCTTAATTGATGTCAGATTATAGACCTTGATCATAATAATATTTTAACAGATGGTGATCAGGTTTTATCAATACATTCTGGCACAACCGGCCCTTTAAGAGCATTCATGATCTGGATTTGGCCCAAAATGAAAATGAGTTTGACACTGCTGTTCTAGTGGCTCGGATACACTGGACTCCACCTGTGCAGCTGCTCTCTTTGGTTTTGCACCATTACTTCATCACACTGTAACGTCATGGTTTGTTACCACCTCAGTGGCATAATATTGGCGGTGTAGGTCAACTTTAACCTCCCATTTTATGTCAGCACCTTTCATGAGATTACAGGTCATAAAAATACTTACTTAACCTCATCTATTCAATAGCACTTGGGTCTGGTTAGTCCCTGTAGAGTTTAACAAACTCCATATGTTTACATTTGTAATAGTGGGACAGAAAAAGATTTTCATTTTGGCATAACTACCAAAAAACTGGCGCCATTTTGATTTTGTCTTATAGGTGTCATCAAAACTCTGAGACCTAAAGAATCGTAAGCTGGATCAATAATTGTCACTTATGATTTAAAAAACTTACTTAAGTGACTTAATAAATGTCACTTGACTGTTTAATATCAGATGCTAATCTTGATCGTCAGAAAATTATCTTAATAATCACTATAACTATAATCTTTTCTGAGGGATTTATACACAGAAATCAGCTGGAGGTAACTCAAAATACCTGAATTTTCTAACAACATAGATTAGAAATTTGTATTTTTCCTACTCCTGTTCAGATTGGTTGGCTTCCTAATAATAAAACTAAGAAGTTGCATGAAGTTAAACTACTATGCAGAAACTCAGAATACAACAGAGTGTTGGGGCGTGCTGTGGCGGCGCAGGGGTTTAGACCGCCCCACGCCTAGAGGCCTTAGTCCTCAACGCGGACGTCGCGGGTTCGACTCCCGGTCCCGGCGACCTTTGAAGCATGTCTTCCCCCTCTCCTTCCCCCCTCCCTGTCAGCCTACTGTCACAAAAAAATACAAGCCACTAGTGCCGCAAAAACTCTTCGGAGAAAAAAATGTTTAAAAAAAAAAAAGAATACAACAGAGTGGAGATCAAACTTTTACTGTTAGAGGAATTTTATGGGACATAGAGGCTAATTCTATTTATTTGTGACTGGGCTATGGAGTCAGGCTGACACAAAGATGTTTGTTTAAGGGATATTTCATGCAAAATTCAAGTTTTTGCATGTTTTTGTACTTCCATTTGCGTTTTTAAAAACTGTCTAAGAACTTAAAAAATACACCCAGTCATTTTTGGCAACAAGTTTATGCTTTTTAGTATCTGAAAAATAAGCAGTTTAAAAAAGCCTTCAGATTTTTGAATCACAATCTGGGAACTCAGCTGTCACCTAGCAACCCACGCTGAGCTCAGCCCGTCACCTAGCAACCCAAGCTGAGCCCAGCCCGTCACCTAGCAACCCAAGCTGAGCCCAGCCCGTCACCTAGCAACCCAAGCTGAACTCAGCCCGTCACCTAGCAACCCACGCTGAGCTCAGCCCGTCACCTAGCAACCCACGCTGAGCTCAGCCCGTCACCTAGCAACCAAGTTGAGCCCAGCCCGTCACCTAGCAACCCAAGCTGAGCTCCAGGTAGGTAAAAGTTCCATTTCCTGTTTTAGAAAAACAATTACTTTTAGAAGTACTTTTACTGCACCATACTTTTTGCTTGAGCCATATTAATTTAAACTTTTGCTACTTTTACTTGAGTAAAATTTCTAGATAGAAGTAACTTTAATGAAGAAAGAACAAAAATAATTTATCTACAAAAGTATAAGACACAGACACAAACCTACAGTTGATGGTAAAGTCAGACATCGTGTTGTTGCACCAGCTTTTTTGTTCTAATGTCATTTTCTATCTGCTGATAGTATCAGGAAATAAGTAAGACTAACATTACCTACTGCAAACACTAATTTATGTATATTGTAATGAAAAATTTTATTTGAAAACGGTTTCTACTATGATGGTGTATAAGGGCCAGAGTAAATATAAAAAAAAGAAGAGTAAATTTTCATGGAAACAATTTAGAAATTTTGAGATTAATCTCAAAAAGTGTAAATGTCAGAGTTTGAAATGTTCGAAATTTGCTAGAAAAAAACCCTCAGACATTTCGAGTTTTCTCTAAAAAATCTCAGATTTTTTGTTTGTAGAAAATTACTGAGATTTTTTTGGCAGAAATCTAGTTCTCCTTTTTTTCTATCTATAACAGCTATAATACGTTGTCATATTCTTATTTGTAGTATTTTTTTTAATTTTGTCTTTTAAATGCCAGAATTACTTTACATTTACATTATTTTACAACTTTACATATTGGCTGCCTGATAGCAACATTTTTAAATGTTAAATCAGATTTTATGAGTTACTCAGTACTTGAATATCCATTTTTACCAAATACTTTTTTCTTTTTTTTTTTACTTGAATATTTTTTTTAAACCCAACTTTGAACCTTTTTGTATTGTTTTTCTTACTTGAGTATAATTTTTGGCTACTCTACCCACCTCTGATGAAACAAAATGATGAAGAATGAAGCTGACTGTAATCTGTTCTTTCCTCTTGCTTTTGATAAAACGAGTTAAAACTGTGTAACACTCAATATAACTTTGGCAAATTGCAAAAAACCCTGTCAGTCACCACATTGCTCCTGGCTGCCAGAGTTGACATGTTTGATTTATTTAACTCTCCGTTAATCACAGCAATCCATAAAAGCAGCATGTTAACTGATAGATAATTGATTTAGTATTGTTCACCTCCTTCACACTGCAATGAAAGACTAGCGGTGTCTTGAAATGGATCCATCCCAGAAAAGTGTATTCTGAATCTTTGGTTCTTTTTTTTTTTAGGTGTGAAATATTTTAGTTTAGTGAGATAACATGACAGGAAAAAGGAGAGTCATAAAAGGTGGAGAGTGGTGGCCATCTGGCTCAGGTCAAACTCCCACAGATCGACGATTGCCGTGGTGAGTGTGTGTGCGTGTGTGTGGGTGAGTATCCTGCAGTGTGAGGTGACGACCACAGCTGGGTGTGGGGACCCCAGACCCACAGGAGGTCAACCCCTTCTTCATCTCCTGCTTCTACTTCCCCTCCTCCTCCTGTTCTTCAAACTTTTCCCTGGATTTCTCCTCGGTTTGGTTCCACTAAATATTACCAAAAAGGAAAAAGAGAACATACTTTTTGATAGGTTTTGTTGCTGTAAAAGGAAAATAAGTTTATATAAAGCTTAGTGGGGCAGCCATTGTGAGTTCTCCTCCTCCATTACTTTGCATCAATTAGCACGTCACCTCAAAGACTTTTGTGTGCTCTGTGGGGGAGGGTAAGTAAAACACCAGGACATTGTGTATACTGGGGAAAATAACAGATTTGCCCCACCGTTTAACTCATTTTAAACCTCCTCTGCAGCCACGTCTTTTTGTTTCCAGTATTTTCCTTCTAGCTGATAAAGTAAGAGAACTCCAAGTCAATTTTTTGGGGATATTTCACATAGCTTTCCTATGATGTAATCTCATGCAGTCATCGTTCTTGCCATTGTTTAACCACACGCACTGGGACATCACATTCTCCTGCATCTACACTGTTAGAATGTAACCAGTAAAACCGGTGCAACAATTTGCTAACAGGGATCAAACGCTGTCTTAAAAAGTCTGAAAAATATAAAATCTCAGCTAAGTCAGAATTAAGGATGGAAAAAAGGAAATTAGAGTGTGTTTTTGTTCCTTTACTTCCTTCCGCTCTTTTATCTGATCTCAAAAATATTTAAAAGATACAAAGTTAGTCGCATCAATCAGTTTGGAAAATGGTTTCAAGCTCTAAGGATTTTGGGACTCAAACACAGGAACAAACATCAACATATGGATAAAACATGTAACATTTCAGAGGACAGAAAATGGAGGATTAAATGTAAACACACGTGTTATGCAGCAGAAAAATACTCAAAAGAGCCCCAGGAAGTCCACAAAATCACTCTTAGATAATCATTTTAACATTTACACTCGGACATTAAAATTTCTACAAACAGATGTGCAACTATACAATCGTACATCTTTGAAAAGCAGAATTGGAGCCTCCTGCACAACCAACAAGAATGCAGCCAGTGGTTTCAGGATGGTAAGTCAACAAAAAAAACTCTTGCCTTTTCCAGCAGCCATTGTACATTACATGCAACTAATTAATTATCTCTGCTCTCATTTGTAGATTATTCATAGATCATATTTGAATGTGCTTGCTTTTTATTTTTATTTATTTGCTTTTATTTTCTCATATTGAATCACTTACATCACTCTTTTATTTATATATATATATATATATATATATATATATATATATATATATATATATATATATATATATGCTAAACTTAATGTCTTATAGTTATATTTCTATTATTACTTAAGACTTAGGATGGAGTAGCTTGTCAACTAATAAGCAATTTCCCCTTGGATTCAATAAAGTCTATTCTATTCTAAAACAAGCTGAGAAATGTGCTGGAGCTCCACTTCGGTTGCTAGGTAACAAACTGGGTCTAGCTGTGGTTGCTAGGCAACGGCACAGTGCCTTCTGATTTGTTACGTTACATTCCTGAGGTTTTGAAACAGCTCATTTTCCAGACACTAATCTATCTATCTATCTATCTATCTATCTATCTATCTATCTATCTATCTATCTATCTATCTATCTATCTATCTATCTA
>CAEFZX010006616.1:0-11524 GCA_903066825.1 Alfaro cultratus
TTACTACTTTGCACACACTCTGCATTCTCTTGATGAGCTTCAAGAGGTAGTCAGTCACCTGAAATGGTTTTCACTTCACAGGTGAGACCTGTCAGGTTTTTCTACAATCTAATCTACAATTTTCATAGTCATGAAAATAAAGAAAACCATTTGAATGAGAAGGGTGTGTCCAAACCTTTGGTCTGTACTGTATATATATATATAAAATATGTATGATTTACATTTAAACAGCTTAGATAACAAGATGTGAAATTTCTGTATCCTGGTAGACACGTTAGTTAGGGGTACAAAAGAAAATTAGTTACACTCAGATTTTCTTTTATTTTGAGTCCTTGAATTCATATATAATCACCATTAAAACATTGTTTAAGCTTCATTTTACCCTCAAACATGGATTATTTTAATTTATAGTGTATTATGTATGAATTCAGGGTATTTTGGTGCAGATTTTCTAAGGGTAGTGGCAGACTGACCGTTGTACTGAGTCAGGTTCTGCTGGACGTTTCTTCCTGTTAAAGAAGAGTTTTACCAATCCACTGTCACTACATGCATGCTTAATAAAAATGATCGGGTTGAATTGATTTTTTTTGTTGTTGTTGTTATTGTTAGCTAACTTGAGACATTTGTTAATTGCTGCTATATAAATTGAATTGATATTGATATGTGGTATTAAAAAAATGCAAAACATAAAAACAAGGTAGATTCATTGCTTACAATATTTTAAAATGTGTTTCATAACTTATTACAAACATGCAAAAGTGTAATTTTTATACCCCAAACGGGCAACATATTGTGGGAGATACAAATCCTAAATTAAAAAATAAAGGTCCTATTTAAAAAAATGATAATCATGAAAATGTATAATTTTAGCTACATAGGCTAAATAGAACTGAATAGGGTATAAATATATAAATAAATATATAAATATGTGTCTGCCCATTTAAGGGCATATACAGCTGCAGTCATCAAGGCAAGGTAAACTACGGCATCAGAAATTAAAAATGCAGCAAGATGCAACCACATTATGTTGTAATCAGGTTGCAGTCCTTCAGTAGAACCAGCTCCCTGTTTTTCATCACTCCATCCAGCTCCTTCCTCCAAAATTGCGCATAAATTGCTCAAATCTTCTCTGAAATCTTACAACTTCCTCCACTGCTGCTTATTCAGCCTTGGTTGTTTATGGTTTGATTTACCCTGATTATGGGCTGCACAGTGGAACAGTTGGTAGCACTGTTGCCTTGCAGCAAGAAGGTCCTGGGTTCGATTCCCGGCCCGGAGTCTTTCTGCATAGAGTTTGCATGTTCTCCCTGTGCATGGTGGGTTCTCTCAGGGTACTCCGGCTCCCTCCCACAGTCCAAAAACATGACTGTTAGATTAATTGGTCTTTCTAAATTCTCCCCAGGTGCGTGGTTATTTGTCCTGTCTGTCTCTGTGTTTCCAGGCGACCAGAACCTTCCGACCCCACTAGGGACAGGGTGTTAGAAAATGGATGGATGGATTTACCCTGATAGTGACACAAGATGGCGCTGTTGTTTGACCCAGTTACTACAGGCAAAAACAGCTGAACTCTGCATTTATAGTATTCTGTTAGAAATATTTATTATTAAAAGTTTTTGTGTTGACAGAATAAAAACAGAGTAGTTCATCATTTTAAATTGTGTAAGTGAATTTATTGTGTCAGCGACACTTTAAGTCCTTCTGCAAAGGTGTTACCATCCATCCATCCATTCAACTATACATACATCCGTCCATTCATGGATGGATCCGTACTTTACACGCTTATCCCTAGTGGGGTCACAAGGGGTGCTGGTGCCTGTCTCCAGCAGTCAACGAGCGAGAAGGTGTTACCAATACTCCTTGATTTGTATTTCTTATATTGTCCTTCATTTTTTTATTTGTAAGGCTAAGAATAACAGTGGAACTTACATAAATACAGTCACGGTCAAACCTCTTCTTCAGATTCAATAACACAGAGCTCTCAGACACATCTCTAAAAACACTCAACAAAAATGTTGAATTAGTGCACATAGTTGAAATGAAATAATGTAGGTATATGTTGATGTATAAACTTACTCTAGGTATGTAAGATCTTCTACCTCATCCAATTCGACTGTTATTTTATTGCCAGGCATCAAAACCTAAAGTAGACATAATTATAGACAATATGATAACCTGAAAATCTCATCTCCTTTAAAACTACCAGTATATAAATTTTAAATAAAAAATTATTTTTTACATATTTGTTAAAAGTAGCGTTTTGCTGTGGCAGATAATCTGGCTAAAAAGACACAATCTGAAAAAATTCAACTCATCTGCCTTCTCTTAGTGGACTCATACTAACTCAGTCAGCAGTAACCAATCAGAGCCAGGAGGATTGTTTTGTCACTCTTGTGCTCACCCTCTCCTGCTTGCTCTTTGCTAAGCTACAGCTAGTTCATCCTTAGCACTGTCACCAGCGCTAAGGATAGTTAGCATAACCACTGACGAAGGCTGATAAACGATTTTCCTGTGTAACTAAGTTATTTTTCCATCATCAGCAAATTAAGCAGCTTAGCAAAGGTTGCTTGACTCCTCATGGCTCTGATTGGTTGATTTAGGTCAGCAGTGGTGTAATTTTGCAGACAGCAATAATAGCTCAATGAGGAGATCAAGGAGCTCGATTTTTTCCCCACATTATCTGTCTCACACCATGATATCACATCATGGTGACAGCAATACTAAACATATTTTTGTAAAAGTTGCATACTGGACACAGAGAGGACTTCAGGTTGTCAGCCAGAGCCAACCTAAACAACACCATCAGAAAGAGCAAAACATGCCTATGGTCAGAAAATTCAGCAATTTTTTCCATGACTTGTCAAACACCAGGCACATGTGGCAAGGCATCTGGGCTATAATAGACTACAAAGTTGCTCCTTTATCCTGTGAGGATATTATAACTTTCTGAGTGCACTTAGCAACTACTTTGGATGCTTTGAAGCAGTGAATAACCCTCTTGTGCAAAAATCCACTTTATGAGGCAAACCATTGTAGACATTTTGGTCTATTTTTATGTCAAGTTGTTATAGCAAAGACATTTTAAATAATGTCAACTTTGCATTAAAAGTATAATTATTTACTGAATGACACTTAATGACAACAGTCATGAATATTCATGAAGACTCCATGTTCATGAAAGGTTTTATGTTTATGACTGTGTCATGTCAGTGTTATGCACAACCCTTCTAATAAAGCATTACTGAACTCTTTGTGTACCTTCTCTGACAACATGCACAGTTGTCAGAGAAGGCACTGTGCATTTCTATTTCTATGGAGATAGAAAATGTTCTATCTCCATTTTGTTCAAATGTGTAACAATCAACATTGTCCCATGTGTCCAACATTTGTCCATTCATTGCACAAATGTAGACATCTTAAGGTCTTCTGAAATCAATGAACTATTTAAACCAGAATCAATTAGCATTGACATATCTACCCACTCAATCAGTTCTCCTACATAGGCTGTACATTTTGGACTCATCACCAAGCCATAATCTATAGTGGTGACATCCACCTCGGCTGTTGAGCATCCACTGTGACTCTCAGAGAAGAAAATTGGTGTTTGGGTCCCAACACCAGTAACTAGTAGTTTCAATGGTTCTGTCTTGCTTGGGAGGGAGAAGGTTAGAAATCTCACACCCTGCCTCCACTGCAGGCAGTGTGCAGCCTCTGGGGACTCCTGCCTCCCTGCCAGTTTGCAGAATTATCAGGTGAACAGAACTGCTGTGGCCAGATTGGCCATTTATCACCATTGCATCCCTTCCTGAGGGGACTGTCCTTTTCCCTGAATCTCCATTCAGTTTTCCTCAGCCTCAGCAGTACATCTAAACCCAAGACCAACACAGTTGCACGCACATGAAAAACACAATTCATACCCCATAAATTTGAACTGACAATAGATCTAGAATTTTAACGTTCGTTTATTGAGAATGTAAATAAATTTGATTTAACAGTTTCAGCAGAGATATGTTAAAACATTTTAAATTTAAGATTTAATCTTTGTGTTTAAGCTCTTCACAAATGCATCACAGCAAATTAATAATTATCTTCAGCTCAGCCAAATGAACTCTGCCACTACTCCCAAATTCCACCAGCAATGTTGCAGAAGCTGATGTCATTTATATATATTAATATATATAAAATATAAATAATATATATATATAAAATAAACACCTGCTCTTTTACATTAAGTTGTTTTAATTAACTGACACTGTAACACTGACCAATATATTCATTTATTTATTTTTTCCCATTATTGAGCCATAATAATTATCCAGCATTTTCACATTGATGTTCTCACATTGATGGATGAGATGAAAATGAGATCACAAATGCTTTTAAATTGTTGAGGAGGCCATTTTTGAAACTTGCCTAAATTGGTATGAACAGTTTTCTTTTTCTTAATTAATGACATCATTTGAGACTTTTTTCTTCTCCTTACTCAGTGTAATTTTGTCTGATAGTTGATTTCATTTTGTTGACTTGAAGCATTAAAGTTGAAGTACTTAACTTTTACGTAAAAACTGTTTTTACATATTTGTTAAATCTGTCACTATATTGTGACAGTATGGTGGATCGTCTGTAAAAAAATAAATTAATTTAAAAAAAATAGGGGAAAAAGGGGAAAAAATCATTCTCATCTACCTCTTCCTCGTGCTACAAATGCCATCTGCAGAAATACACTTTTCCTGGACAAAAGTTACATACCGTAGCTTTAAGTGAGACAAAAAAGCAAAATAGAGGAATTCTACAAAGGGGTAAAAATATTTAAAGAAGGAACGGTAACAATACCTGTGTGCTAATTAGCTGAGTCTCAAGCATCTCTTGGGTTGGATCTTCTGATTCCCAGTGTCCCCTGCTGCTATGAGTCCTAGCTCGTCCATCATCATCACAGACTGTCCACCTAGTTAGCTTCTCAACTGTCTGATGGGGAAGCAAGTTTTCTGTTCGAAGCCAAGTCTGCAATTCAAAAGATTTTTGCAGATAGTTGCAACTTATTAAACCATTTATTTTATGATGCTTTGGTGTCAAATCATCTGAACAAATAGTTATTTGTTTAAATATAGTATTAAAGATAGAATACACACCTGAGGGTCTCCACTCATCTGGTTGTTTCCAGTCCAGTGAAACTTTGGCTGGGCAGCAATATTTAATCCATTCCCACCCATCAACAGTGCAACTTCTCGGTCTGCTTCTTCTTCATACAATGAACAGACACCTGTTTTTGCAAAACTTGTCACTTCATTTGAAGAACATTGAGATATTGATCTTTGTGTGTGGTCAGCCACTTCTACATCTGTATGTGCACGCTTGGGTTGTGCTAGTCCATTGCGTAACATTCCCACTGACATCTGAGAAGGTTTTAGCTTGTCTCTTGCACCACGTAGCATACTGACTCCATCTTGGTTTTCTAACATAGCTCTACTGGTTATGTTCTTTTCTATGGATAATTCTTCTGAGTTGTTGAGAAACTTACTACCCCTGTTTTCCGCATCTTCATCTGATAGCAAATTTTCCGGCAATGACTTTTTCATGGACTTCAGGAGACTGAGATTTGGTTTGGAAGGAAGTACCAGTTTAGCTCCTGGCTTTGGGGGTTTGGCCTTGCAGGTAGTATGTCGTCCTAATGAATTTGACATAGAAGGAACAGTCTTATGTGTCTCAGCGGTCTTTGCCTTTGCCAGTTTTTTCACTCTAGGAAGTACTACTGCATATTTGGCATCTAGTTCTTTATTGCTGACCATTGCTACTTCTTCTGTTGCATCTCCATTGGTTTCCCGGGGCCTAGTATTTTCTTTCTTAAGTTTGTCCTCTGCAGAACGTTTGTTTTTTTGACTAGCTACCCTGGTTTTACAGACAATCCTCATAGCCACTCTGTGTCTAAAAACTTGGTCCCCAGATCGTCTGCTGCTTTGTTTTTGCTTTAAGGTTCGAAGCCAGCTGGTTATACCAACTGCTTTAGTCAGAGCAGAAATTTTCTTCCGTAAGTTTATTTTTGGTGGCATTTTCTTTTGAATCCAATCAGTCATCTTGTAAAAAGGTGTCACTCTTTTTCTTGGGGGTATCAAATGTAACCCTTCACTCACATCCCACTCTAATGTTTCTTCATCAGAATTTATTACTGCCTTCCTCGTGTTGTGTCCAAGAGATGCCATTTGGGTTTTATCAAACAGTAAGCTCTGTGCCCTACCTTTGACAACTGTTTCATCATCCTGCTGCTCCAGAATAGCTTTGGTGTCTTCATTTTTTGCTTTTATAAATATTATTTTACTTTGGTCTTCAGAACCTTTGTTCATTTTTGGCTTATGTTTATCTTGTTCTTGATCTGAATCATTTTTTACAGATGGGACCCTCTCATTGATTGTTCCTGTTATCTTTAGCATTAGTTCCTTATGTGGTGCATCTATGCTACTGATAGAAGGCTCTTTCAGAGGTTGAACCGCTTCTGTTAAAGAACAGGGTTTATTTTCCAGATTTGTGTTCCCTTTTTCTTCTTTAGTTTTTTGTTTGGTTTCTTTCTCTACTGTCTTTTTAACTGCTTTTCTCTTATGTTTTTTCTCCCTCTCAGCTTCTTTGTTGGTCTTCACTTTTTTAAACATTTTGTGTGTTGGCTCTTTTACAGGCTTAGAATGAGGCTTTCTACAGCATTCAAGAGTCTTATGACAGGCAATATTTGTAGTGTCCTCCTCAATTAACTTCTTGTTTTTTCTTGTGCTCTGATTTGAATCTTGTCTTCAACCTTGTGACTTCAGTTGTCGGAAACCTTTCATTTAGTCATAAAATCAAATCATCTAGAAAGACAAAAATAAAAAACACAAACAGACCACAGATGAAAATGTTAAAATAAATTTAAAGACATCCTTAGTTGTTTTCCTAATAGAAACACAAAGTCACACTCAAAATAACATTGAAAAAGTTAGTGAAAAACAGTAGCCTGTCAAACAAATGTATTAAACTTAGGGAAACCAGGTCAGTACTCCGTTCCACAGCTTTGTTCTTTGACTTCTATATTTTGGCAATTCTGATCAGATCTACATGGGAGCAACGTTTGGCAAGATTTTCTGCCATTGTTTAACTGAACTTGAAAGCTGCAATACCGACCTCCAGAGAAAACCGTCAAACATAATCTACATTTTCAAAAAGAAACAGAATTTATCCGTCATGTCAAGTAATATTTAAATCTTCTTGTGCCAATAAAATCCTGTCCTCCTTTTATGGTGCAAAAATATTACAGTAAAACATTGTTTTCAGATCAGTCTAAATGTTGTTACAAGATGCTTCAGTTTACAAACTCATTTCAATTTAATATCTCTTACCAAACTTCTCAGGTAAAATCCAGGTATAGCTAGGAGGCAGCAGAGTACTGAGGCTTTTTCCCCGATGGTTTCTGTCGTAAATACAAATATGAACTCTCTCTCAATAGTTCTGAGGCACACAAAAATTCCACTCCCTTGCATCACCCAGAGGGTAAAGTACCACAAATTCAATAGTGTGAGGAAAGCCTGTGTTTGCACACAATAAGGATACATGTGAGCTGCTTTGGACGAAGCACACAAAGTGCCTTCTAAATTATTAAATTCCATCAGCCTGGTCCTCTGCTGTTCATATGACCAGCTGGTGAATGCTTGAGGAAAGGTGAGAAGTGCTGCTGGAGAAACCAACAATATGCGATGAAAGAGAAGATACAAAGACTAAGACAGTGAAGACAGAGTACTCTTTTTAAGAACTGCACAGTATTATTTTGTCCTTACGTAGTCTTTTATTATTATTTTTTTTTTACACTATTCATGTCCCCACTTACATTAACTTGATGCTGTGACACCAGGATTTCCCCACTGTTCAATAATAATAATAAAAAAAGATGTTCTTTTCTATATTGCACCTGATCTTTTCATAACATATAACATACCTAACCCTGTGTGAATTATTAAAGTTCCTTTAAATTTTTCAGAAGTGATGCCTGAAATTTCTCAAAATGTTACATTGTAAAAAGTTTTAGGGACCATTTAGGGGACATGAATGTCTCGGGGCAAATCCATGGTTGGGAAAACTCCCATCAAAAATTATTTTCTTGCAGCTCTTTGTTTGGGTCATTTTCTGTTGGATTACATTTTTTTGTTTGAGGTTTTCAATGTGATTTTGTTTGGCATCTTTGACTTGGGGGAATGAGCAAAGAAAAAATGAGATGACGATGGGAGGGTGGGTAGGTCTAGATGGACATTATATGCAGGAAAATCTCCAACTCATTTCATGAAATGTCTTGCTCCCATTTGCTCATAATCTTTCAAACATTTTGAATAAGAACCATTTCCTTCCTCTAACTTTGATGGTGCAGACTTTGCACATTCCTTGAAGCAACTTCAAAGCTCTCTTCAAGGCGAGGCTGCAATCTCTTGTCAAAATCGGAATGAGTACTGATGCTCCATTTGCAAGCCAACTGCCACGTCTTCTGAAAGTTGTGAACGACTAAACATGAAATCATAAGGGAAAAATCTGGTGACTTTGTTCTTGGTGCAGTTATAGGTGTGCAATGAAAGTTTCACATTTTCTTTCCAGTTAGTTTTCGGTTTGTGCTCCACAATCTTGAGCTTTTTAAGTGTCTGATTAAATCATGGTTTCCTAGTGTATATAGTATGGAGTTGTCCTCTAACTTCACTAGTGTTGTAAACAACACTAGTGAAGTTAGAGGGTTTTTTTATGAGGCTAGATCAAATTCTGGTCCCTGGACTAGATGCCACTTGAACCAGACCGAAGCAATATGAGACATTCTTGTTATTACGGATAATTATACAAAGTTTGCATTTGGAATACCAAACCAAAAAGCCAAGAAGGTGGCAAAGTGTTTGACAACTGTGTGCTGTGGATTACCAGACAAATCAGGAACCAGATTTTTATGTGTCTGGTAATCCATAGCACACAATAAAGTTGTGTAAAGTGGTTTATTTGGCTGATGCAGCTCTTTCATATTGCTACTCATAAGTCTTTGTGCAAAAGTGTGCCAACGAAATGGAAGCTGCAGCATTTCAACCTTTACGCCTTGTTTATTCTCATACAGTAACAGCTCTAGACAGAGGCACTCAGGAACTTTATAAAGTAGAAATAAAAAGTCTAAATTCAACTTTCGTCCATTTTAAATTCAACCTTAATTTAATCAGGTAAGTTCTTATTTACAATAATGCAGCTGTTCACTAGCATGCTATCATCCTTGCTCAAATTATTTAAAAGCTTGAAGAAAACGTCTGATCTTAATATACCTTTTTTTTTTAATTAGTGGTTGTTATGTATTGTTGCTCTATTGATTATGATTTTAACTGTGCTGTCAAACAAACTTAACTCAAGGTTGAGATGGAGGAAATGGAGCTTGAAGATATTAGCTGTTTAACAAGGTAATTTGTTACAAACCTTTGTACCACAGACATGACACCAGACAAAAGGTCTTAAGAAAAACATCATTGTGTATAAGAAAACTACAGTGTAAAATTTCATACAACTGAAAAATATCAGGTTTCATAATCAGTTTGCTACAAAAATATATTGCAAAAATGATGCTAAAATACCAAGCATTCAAACACACAATACCAAAATATTTTCTAGTGTGATCTAAATAGCAGCCAATCCCAGTTAAAATAGGCACAGTTGTCACATACATAATACAGTATATAACAATTTTCTATCATCACTTACAATTACATTCCAAAATCACATCAATTATTGCTGACTTAAACAGTTTACAAAACAATAACAATAATAATATTTATAAAAATAAACCCTAGACAAAGTTCCCCCCAAAAGAAGAACAGTGTGCTAAACCGTAGTGCACAAGTACCTGTGGTTAGATTACCTTACAGCTAACAGGAAAGGTTGGGACTGAGAATGTAGTGTGAATCCCCATTTTGTTTTTAACAAACAAGAATCTTTTTTCCCCCTATAAAGTAACAGTTTAATTTAGAAACAGCCCTTTTTTCAAATTGATCTTATGATTACAGAAAATCATAAATTCTGAAATGGAGAAATCTTAGAAAGACCTACATTTGAAAGGCCATTATTAAAATTATGACCCGAGTAAAACCAAAACAATATTAAATTAAAAATCGGTTCACTGCATGAACGTTATTAGAGAATGTGTCCATATAAAATTACCTAGTGTCACGTTTAAAATGCGTAAAAGTATAAAGAATTTGGGTGAAAAATATAGCATAGTACATTTTAAAGTATATATTCTTAAAATTAGGCATCAAGCTAATTCATGTATATCACTACAATATACATACAGACAAAGACTGGCAAACAAACAAAAAAAAAAACCCATACACATCTTAGTTTAACAAAAAACAAAAAACAAAAAAACAACTTCAAATTATTATTATTTTTTTCAAACTTACTTTTACCACAATCCAGGTATCCATTGCATCTATAAGGACTGATCACAACTGGTTTGATGGACTCAGATTGTGGACAGGAAAAGGAAAATATTTCATGTACTTTCCAGCTGGAAGCGAGTCACCATGCCGAGGAGGCCAGGTTTAAAGAACAGGCAGGTCCTGGACTCATCCTTCAGTCTGCTGTGTCCTTATGGCACTCAAACAGCTGCAGCACTGGGAGCCTTTTGGCCTCCATTTAAAGTGGCTCTGAGATGGATCAGGAATCAGTAGTGGTTGTGTGCCAAGCAGGAGGTTAGAGAATCTGTGTGACTGTAGTGCACTTCATACATTTTAATGGGTTTATTCTCTGAGGAGACAAAAACAAAACTGAAACAGTAAGTTATCCAAAATGCACAAAATATGAGAATAATTAAGCAGTCTTACCTGAGCAGCTGAGAACCTGATCTCAGGCAACAGCACTCTTCACATTATTCTCTGGGAATGCCCTTTAGACAAACCACAAAGAGTTTCAATCTTAAAACTGAAAGGCTTAGACTATTCTGTATTTAAGTACAGTAACATTTACCGAATAATAAAGGCAAAATCTTTTTCTTTTTTTTTTTAACTAAAGTACCGGTACATTTAAAAAATATTCAGTGCTTTATATTGAAGTTATTACACCTCAAATTATTCATACCCCTGGCAGGGTTTATATAAAAGCCCATTTCTTTTTAGTTGATACAAGGAGTGTGCCAAGAAGGAAATAGCAATATTCATCTCAGTTGTGGTCTTCTTTGAAAAAATAACAAAACAAAAATCACAAGAATAAAGGAGAGGATAAATATGTTATTGTTAAAAGGGAAAGTAAAAGCAGAAACTCCTGCTGTTACTTTGATTAATATACAGTACAGACCAAAAGTTTGGACACACCTGGTCATTCAAATGGTTTTCTTTATTTTCATGACTATGAAAATTGTAGATTAGATTGTAGAAAAACCTGACAGGTCTCACCTGTGAAGTGAAAACCATTTCAGGTGACTGACTACATCTTGAAGCTCATCAAGAGAATGCAGAGTGTGTGCAAAGTAGTAATCACAGCAAAAGGTTGCTACTTTGAAGAAACT
>CAEFZX010006622.1:0-16758 GCA_903066825.1 Alfaro cultratus
CTTTAAAAATTATTATTTTATTTTTATAAAATTTAAAACAACCAAAACAACAAACATACATATTTGTTGATAAAAAAATTATTTTTGTTGTTTATTTTTTTTTTTTTTTTTTTTTTTTTTTTTTTTTTTTTTTTTTTTTACTTGATTCATTTTTCAAATGACCATTGAAATTCCTCCCCACCACCCATTTTACCAAACTTATTTTACTTTTCTGTATTAAAATTTTGTTGGTATCAGTTGTCACTGTTGCTCAAAAAGAAAAGACATGGAATAAAAAGTTTCTGTGTTAAGAAACACATTTTTAAAAAGAAAATGAAGCTGATCTATAGATATAGAGAGTTATGTCACTTAACAAAATTAATTACCCAAATTCAAATTTGAATGAAAAAAACAAAGAAAAAAATGGATACTGAATCAGTTTGAACTGAGGCACAAAAAGAGAAAGATTGTGAATTCCTTAAGATACCTTAAAAAAACTAATCATCTTAAAATTTGATACCTAAAGCTTTTTAATAAAGCTTATGTATTAGCCATGTCATCGATTGGCTTTTTCTTCTGTTTTAATTTGCTTACATACAGAAACTAAACTTTGTATTTTACAACAGCAAACACTTTTATTGAACCAGTAACAGTGATATGGCTCTCAGCTGTAAAGGATTGCACACTCCTCCAAACTGCACCTACACTGACACAAGCAACATGAAGATTTTCAGCGTTCAGTTTAAATGTATTCATCATTCTGTCAAAGAGAAAATTTGGCTTTATATTAAGTGGTGAGCAAGAATAGAACACACAAGCAGCGGCTCTGGGTTCATGAAACAAAAGAAAATGAAAGTACTTCAGTGATTTGGTGCCATGAGGTCACATTGATGTCTGACAAACACAAACTGCTAACCTATAAAGAAAACCTGTTTACCTAAAAACAACAACTTGTTCCTTGCCAAAAAGGTTACTGTCTCGACTTTGTGTATGAAGCTTTATTTATTCTTCTTTTTCAATCTTTTGGTTTTCTTTTTGCGCTAGATTTCATATTACCGTTCAGACATGCACAGAGCTTATTGGAGATTCAAAAACTGTCCACAGGCGTGTGTGTTTGTCTGATTGTTTCATTTGTCTCAATGAAACCTGGAAACCTGTTCAGGATGTACCTACTTCTTTCCCAATGACTAGGCTACAGCACTCATACACACGCACACACTACTGACTCTGGCTCTTGAAGAACTCCTGTGTGGGTCATAAAACTCTAAGCAGAGTCGTGTTAAAGTCTCAAGCGATGACATTAAGCTGAAAAATTATTGCTATTTCCATATTTTCCACATAAGCAATGCAAAAAATAAAATGGCACAATGGCTACTGGGGTGTTATAATTTTTGACATAATTATCCCTGTGTTTAATTGGCTTGTTAGTAATGTTCATAAACGTTGCAGGTCGCTCCAAAGCTGAAATAGTAGAAAATGGCTGTTTGAAGACTGAACCTGATTCTGAACCGATGCATGTCTGAAAGTTAATCACATTTTTGTGCATTACCCCTTAAAAATGTTGGGGTGTTGTTCAAACCCAACCTGACTCTGGATTAAGTGGAAGATAATGGATGATACTGACATTTGCTTGTTGAGCGGAAATATTTAGGTAAGAAAAACAGAGCAAAAATGTGAAGAAATCTCCAAAGATAAAATCTTACCAAGTGTTTTTGGTGTAGTTGCTGGTGCAAATATCTTCCTGCACCTGCAATAAGGCAAATCTAACTTCCAAGTAACTTTTTAGCAATATATTTGAGCTTGCTTTAAGAAAATCATTTCTTAATATTGATGGAAAAGGTCTAGTTCCACTGGCAGATCATTTCATTTAGAACAAGACATTTTTCACATGTTATAAGTAAAATAATCAGCCAGTGGAACAAGAGCTTTATGGTTAATATTAAGGAATTATTTTCTTAAAACAAGCTCCAATATCTTGCTGAACAGTTACTTTTGTCTTATTTCAAGTAAACTAAAAAATCAGCCCTAAACATAGACCAAAATACTTGGTAAGATTTTGTTTTTACAGTGCAAATGCTTTTTCAAAGAATAGTTCTCCTAAATAAGTCAGAAAAGTAAGTAAATGAAAGCAGCGTTATTCTGAATTTGGCTAAATTAAATTATTCATTTGAAATGTCAGTAATGCAACATAATCATGTAATCAATTGTCAATTGAAACATAACACCCACTTTTTTCACTTTTTTACTTCTAAAACAATTGCTCAGTTAAGACGAACTGATGCATGCTGGGACTTTAAATTCAGTCTGGATTTTAGTTTTAACCTGTGTGGACTAGAACTTTGAGTTCTGGTTCAAGATATTTTTTGAACAGCCCTGCCATTTAGCCACTTTGTAGCTGTGTTTCCATTGACCATAGAATTGAGCAATTTGACATTTTGAAAATAAATGTACTTAGTGGAAACACAGCAGTTTTGAAAAAACAAATTTTTTGATGAAAGGTTTTGCCACTAGGATGAAGTGTGTTATTTATTTATTTATTTTTTGGCCAAATCAAAATTGGCTGGATCTTTCTGTTCAGTTCGGTACGGTATTACTATGTTCCCCATTATGCGTCTCTTTGCTTTTATAATGTTTTTTGTAATAAAATATACTTGTATTTATTTCATTTGACCATTTAAACAGGTTGTCTCATTGAGATCCAAGATCTCATTTACAAGAGAGACAATTTCAAACACAGCAACAAAACCAATATAGTTTGTCTCAGTTAAATAAGATAATAAGGTACAAGCTAATTCAACTCCAATGTGAGTGTCTGATGAAACCTTAGAAGTAGTCGTATTTTATTATTATTCAGTATTGTCCGTCCATGCTGACACATTAGTTTTGAGCCTTATGTCATTGGAAACGTATCACTGTCTCGTACTGCGTTAAGGAAAAGTCCCAGCTCTACTCTGAAATGTGGATTTGGAGCAGAATTCCTCACCGTGACTGGAAAAAATCAATAAAGTGTGGTCGTGGAATGAAGTGCTTCCAGGAGAAGTTGGGGACGAGATGAGCCAGCATGTGTTTACTGGCGTGTGCGTGGGAGGCGTGTGTGTGTTTGTGTCGGATGATGTTGTGGTGGAGAGGGAGGCACAAATGGATCATATTTCCCAGGGTGTCATTCACCAGCCATGTTCCATTAATCTCCCATATACTCATATTGCCTATGAAGGCACTATCATTCATTCACACACACACACACACACTGCACCTGAGATTGTGTCTGACATGTCGACGTGATTCCATAAGGCATGGCGTTTTGTAATACAGCAGGAGTTTTGTGGGGGGGGTCTTCTTAATCTTTGGTTTTGTAAAACATAAAATAGTTTGAATGGTTTCACGAAGCAAACGTGTCAGTGTCAACACACAACCCAACCGAAGCAAAAAGGGAAAACGTTTCAGTATGTATGCACTGCAGATAAAACACACAAAAGGACATGCAAAGTGACTGTTCCTATAGAGAAACACTCTGGCCCAAAACAGCAAGTCAACTTCAAGTGTTTGTTACAGAAGCTCTAACAGGCTGAGCGGTAACACTAAATCTAAAGTTCAACACAAACTGTGCAATGTCAGAAAACATGTGAGACTTGATCATGTCACACTGTGCTAGCTGGATTATTCTAATTCTGGTTATGCAAACTAGAAAAACAATTAGGACTATTTATTAACTTGGCAAAATAAAGTGAGAGTCCTTGCTGAAAAGACATTAGAAAAATCAAGAGAAAGATCATCAACAGCTGGTTTTTCTGGGGTCTTTTCAAATGGTAAATGCCTTAGACCAGGGGTGCTCAAGTCCAGTCCTCGAGAGCTATTTGGCCTTACTCCAACAGATGGGGATCAGTTCAGGTGTGTTGGAGCAGGGATGCATCTGAAAGTTGCAGGATGGTAGCTCTCGAGGACTGGACTTGAGCACCCCTGCCTTAGACTCTTAAAAGGGTGTATTATGTATTTTATAGGCACATAGTATCATTGTATAGCACAATCAATTAAATATGTTACCTTCAGTTGTTATAAAAATTTTATATATATCCACCATACAAAGTCAAAGAAATTTGACTTCGTAATTTTTTGCTTTGAAATCGGGCCTCTATCTCTTTAAGAAGCTCTTTCTGAAACTCCGCCTTCAGAAAGTCATCAAAACATGGTTCCTCAGGGCGTGCTGTGGTGGTGCAGGGGTTTAGCACGCCCCACGTTTGGAGGCCTTAGTCCTCGACGCGGACGTCGCGGGTTCGACTCCCGGTCCCAGCGACCTTTCCCGCATGTCCCTCCCCCTTCCTGTCAGCCTACTGTCACGGAAAATGCGAGCCACTAGCGCCGCCAAAAAACTCTTCGGAGAAAAAAAAAAGATAAAAAAAAAAAAAAAAAACAGGGTTCCTCTATTAACCCTTTAACAACGTTTTTACCATTGTTGCACTGAAAAGTAGCTCCTATAATGAGTTCAGCTGATGCTCAGTTCCACCAGTTGTTTGCTAATTGCTGCTGGCTAGTCTGAAGGAGCTGAGTGGCTGATCGGAAGGCGGAGCTAGGTCCACCCAGGCTTTTAGCACAGATGAGTGGTTGCCATGGGGATTAAAGGATTTCTCAAACACATCACACTCCAGGTCTGTTTTGATGAGGCATAACATGCTCAAAAAGCCTATTTTATGTAATACTGCCCATTTAAGTGGAAGTTGAAACTCTACAGATCATTTCTCTACAGAAATCATTCTGTTTTATTAAAATAATGTGCGTTTAGTTTGCTGTTGATCAGGTGAACCTGAAAAATCTAAATACTTTTCGCTCCCACACCAGAAAAGTGTTTGGACACCACTGATCTAAAGGGCTTTACAATTCAATACTCGTGTCAAACAGGAAATGGCTTAAAATAAAAACTGACAAAGCAAAATATAATACAGATAAAATTAAGCAGAGACAGTGTGTATGTCACTAGCACCACCGCTTCCATTCAGGAAGTGATAGTAATCTCTTCGGGCTAAGAGGAGCTGTATACCTAGCTTTATCTTTATTAGGTTTTTTTTAAAGCCTTTCCTGATTCAAACTCATTTCCTCCCATGCAGCCCTCAAGGACTGCCTTCTCTGACCTCCATTTAAAGCATTAAGTGGGTTGTTCATTTCGTCTTTCATCATGAACATTCAAACTGAATCACTCTTATGAAAGACACAAATATCCATAATAGACAGCAGTCGTTAGCTGCTAGCTGATTTGACCCTAGCTTAACAACCTGTCTGCTTTCTCTACGGAGTTTTCTGCGTTAGTCACACAGCTCCTTTTATCTGTGCTGCACCGATAGGAATGATTGACGGTCTCCGAATGATGCTTCTAAAGGCTGCTGTGACTCATCAAAAAAATAATCATCCCAGCTGAAAAGCCATTATTATCAGATTCTGATTTTTTTTTTTTTTTTTTTTGCGACTGAAAGAGATTCTGCTTAGAAAAATGGCCATTCTGAAGGGAATTGAAGCTCCTTCTTATCTGTTTATGAAAGTCAGGTTGCCGTAGATACCCTCAGGTGTTAGCGGAGTAGTTTGTTAAGAAGGACGAAGCAAAGTAAAATCAGAGAACACGAAAATAAAAGCTTTTACCTGTATTTACCTCCCACTTCAGCTGGAATTCCTCAGACTGTTAGCCGATAAAGATCTCATGGGTTGTGCGTTCTCTCCCCGCCTTATCTCTGGCAGATATGTATCGCCTGGAGCTGGCGGGCGGCCTTGGGGTCATCCTGCTGCTGCTGGGGATCCTAACCGCGCTTTATAAGTGCTACAACCTGGAGATCATGCTCTGCTACCGGAGACACTTCGGGAGCGACGAGACTGAAGATGGTGAGCTGCTCGGCATTCCTCCGGGGGATTCTTCATGGTATTTGACGGGAAACGCTTAACCTGTGGATAACGGAGTCAGAGAAATGCTAAAGTAGTAGCCAGAAGCTGTATAACTGTATAATTTCACATTTTGAAAATAACTTTGCTCAATGGAAACACGCCACCTTTTATTGCTAATAAAAAGTTTTGTCATTAGGATAAGGTAGTTTGTCAGCCATATCGAAATTGTTTTTTTCACAAAACTACAATGGAAACACTTTGTTTGCACCACACAAGTCAAATGATCAACAACCGGATGTTACTACTCCCGCAAACCACAAAGAAGAAGACGACAGGAAGTGGTTGAACAGTGAGTTTTAATGACTTTATTGCGTGAACAAAAGTATACACGCGATTCTTAGTTAATGGAAACACCACAATTGTGAAATTGCATTTGTTTTTTATATTAGCAGAATATTGACACCATTTCCATTACAAAGGTACACAAATCTTTGTTGACATTCTTCTAATGTGGAAAAACACAATTTTGCATTTGCTGTGTTTCTGTTAAATAAAAAGCGTAATTAAAATCCCACATGAATAAGTTTGTCCATGTGATAATTAATTAGAAATCATGCGTACCATCATCCTCCTATTACTTCCTGTTGTCTTCTTCGTGGTTTGGGCCAGTAGTAACATTCGGTTGTTGATCATGTGACTCGTGATGTGAAAACTCTGTTTCCATTGCAGTTTTGCAAAATAAACCAATGGCAATACGGCCAAAAAAAACACCTCATCGTAGTGGAAAAACTTTTTATCCAAAGACATGAGCTTTTTCTATATTGTCATGTTTCAATTAGGCAAATTCATTTTCATAATTTCAAATTGCGCAGTTCTGCGGTCAGTATAAATGCCGCTTATGACAAAATTTTAGTACATTTGTAACGGCAGCACAGCTAGAGAAGCGATGGATTTGAGTCCAAGCAGTTTGTCTTCATCATCTGTTTTCTTTTCTCTCCCCAGATAACAAGGAGTATGACGCCTACCTGTCCTACACTAAGGTGGACCTGGACTCTTTGGGCAGGTCAGACTAATACATTTGAATTAAACAGTGTAATACCTTTACAACGTCCACTTTAATCAAATAAATTAAGTGGATTTAGTTTTCCTTCACCCACTTATAAGCATTTTGAGGTACAAATGAACCTTGTTCATTTCAAATAATGTGAAGAATGGGTCTATTTTCAGAGCAGTAAAGCTCTTATTAGCCGCTTTTTTTTCATGGGCATTTGCATACATGAAACTGCACCATGATTGAGTTGTATGTTAATTTTCTTGACAAACCGCAGTTAGTTTTACAGAGAAACAGAAAACTATCACTGCTCCCTATATTTTCTGTTCATGTCTGACTAAGAAATGAATAAAAAAGCAGAAGCCAGGAGTCGCTCCAATCAAGAAGCTTTCTTTTTATAAAAGTACAGTAGTTTCAAGTTATCAAAATGTTTCTTCACAAACATTTGGAGTTTATTACATGTTCAAAAAGTAACCTTTGGGCTGTTTCAGTAATTACATATTATTCAGATTTATTAAGTTAACTTAAGTTACACTTTAGTTTTAAACAACAAAAATTGTACAAGATAATTTTAATTATCAGTTAATTTAATGACAACTGTAAAAAAAAAAAAAAAAAAGTAATGCAACGTATTTGCACTTTTTTTTTTAAGTAAGGAGAACTAATGTGCTTTTTGATGGTGAAGAGTAAAAGATAAAACTTTCGCAAAGATTTGCAAAATAAATGTTTCTTAAAGCCCATCAGCCCTGGAGCTTACAGTCAGAAGTTTACCATTTCATTTTGGGTGTTTATTTGAACTCTTTTTGAGGGGTGAAATGATCACACACCAAGCAACTGGGATGATTATTTAAAAGAATTTGATGCACACGTTGAACTTTTCATGGATTTTCACTCATCCATAACTGGTCAAAATTATAGCCGCGGCCTCAAACATACACACATCCCCAGAGCTTGAATATTTGACCACCTCTGAATTTTGTCAAGCTTATTTTAGTCGATTTTCAGACTCCAACCTTTCAGCATGCGCTGCAGATTTTCAATAGACTTGCTGTCAGGGATTTGTGAAGGCCAGTCCAGCCTGCTTTAAACTTTAAGCATGATGTTTTGGTCCCATTTTTTCTGTTGAAACAACCAGTCGTATCCAGGTTTCATCCATTTAGCTTCTCTAAAACCATCTGAATAGAATGGGCCTCAGCACCTCTGGGAGTAAAGCAGCCCCTCAGCATGATGCTGCCACCACCAGGCTTACTCTCAGTCCTCTTTGTAATCTTCACCTTGAATTCTTCACACATAACATAAACTAATATTTTGCAAGTCCAAGAGTTTCACCTTATATTAGATTCATGTTTCTGTTTCTATTACCAAAACCAATCTACCCAAACTACCATAGCTATCTGATGGAAATAAACTTATTAAAATTTAGATGTTTAATAAGTAACGTCTAAATTAAACTCAGGCAGATTGAAGGTTCGATTCCAATTTTTAGGGTCAGGATTCCTTTCAGAAGATTTCTAATTCAGAAACCAATTTTACTATTCAATCGGTCCAGAGATTCTGTTTGCCTAAATGATGTGACTGACAAGAGAAAAATACACTGTAAACATATAGAAAAATGATTTACAACAAGCATATAAGGTTCTATATTGTATCAAATTCCATCATTTTATTTTTAAACAAAAGTAGGTTTGTCCATAAAATTATTTTAGGTTAGGTTAGCTGCTTGGCTTCTTCTTAGATTAAAAAAAACAAATCAAAATAGAATTTTCCCCCCCAAAAAAATAGAAATTTTGAGCATTTTGAACTGATTCAGCATTCCCAAGACTAGAAATTGTGACTCTCTATCGACAAATTTTTTTTTCTACACCTCTATTAGACACTGACTGTCACATTTTCTCAGTTGAACCGCACTCCTATACATGTGAAGTAGCCTTTTAAATAAGTGGAGCCATGAGCAGTGGCCCCAATGTTTTGTATTTCAGAGTCTGGAATAATTTTTCCTCGGTTTTTCTCTCCTGACAGGACAAGCAGCGACGAGGAGACCTTTGCTCTGGAGATTCTGCCGGACGTTCTTGAAAAGCATTACGGATACAAACTATTTATACCAGACAGAGATTTAATACCCAGCAGTAGTAAGTATCATTACATTTATCAACCTCCTCTCTCTCTCTCTCTCACACACACACACAAACACACACACACACACGCACGCACACACACACACCTTCACACTCTCTCTCTCTATAGGTCACTGTAATCCCCAATCCCCAGAATTCATCAGTCTGTCAGAATAAATAAAAATGTGTGCAGAGCTTCATCATAGCTTCACACACTTACTGCTGCACTAATCTATCTCTGTCGGCTCTCAGGTGTACATCACATACACACAAAGAAACATATATACAGTAATTTTCCTACTTAAATGAAGCTTTATCTCACTTTCAATCAGAAGCTAACGTTCACAACATTTGTCTGTGACTTCTGAGGTCACGTCAAATTCTCAGTACGGGCTACAGAGTCTACACAGGACTGCATATCATTCACACACATTCACAAAGGATGCAAAAATTTGCAAAACACTTGCATATATATGTATATAATGTAATTGTGAGAAATTTGCTCTTGTTAGCTCTGTAAAGTACAGTGTAAATTAAATAAAACCCAAAATGTCCGACTGGCTTTATTAAGATTCAGTTTGTTTTTAAAACATGCTATTATTGGCATCTCAGTTGAACTGAGATTGTACTGCTTTAGTTTCATTGTCTGATTATCTTGATAGATCTATTATTGTTAGTGTTGGTATGATGGTAGCCTGGCCATTTTCTATGCTAATCCACTAGATTCTCATTTTCCTTCTCTGCTCCACCCGAGAATTTCTCTCATTGAAGTGGATTGTCTTTGGTGGAATTTCTACCGGGCCAATCAGCAAAAAGGAAGAGGAGTTGCGAACGATGACATTGATTTTTTTTTTTGCTTGTTTGTTTTAGAATTATGATCTGCCTATAGTTGTAGCAATAGCAGCGGAGGAAGTAAATGAACCTGTTCATATCGAGTTGGCCACACCTCCAAATATTAAATTTAACATTAACAGCCATCTTGTTTGGTTCCATTCTTCTGTCTTCGCAGTGGAGGATGGTTGTTTACAGCACAGGCAACTTCTGGTAAGCTTAATAGCATCGAACCGGCAAATTACACACGACCAAACGTTAGCAGCTGGGTAAAATTTAAAACCTCAGAGTCCATGCATCCAGGAAGCAATCGTTTCTCAAGAGCATCAAAAGCAACACACATCCAGGTGACCAATTACACCTGATTTCAATGATGAAGCTACACTTAGGCCTTATTCAAATATTTGTACCTGTGCTATATATTTGATCTTGGTCTAGGCAAAGGAAAACTGTATAAAAGTGGTTTAAGCTAAGATTGAAAATTGTGTAAAACTGACAAAAATGCCAGAAAGCATAAATAAAAACTTTACAAGTTTCATGTGATCTAATATAATAAATTAATGCATTTTTTTCAACTGCTTCAACAATATCAGTGTGTAGAAAATATCTAGCATTGTCCTTTGAAAGTAACTAAGTGAGGGAAGAGGAGTAAAGACGAGAGGATTTTAACATTTTCACACTGTACTGATGAATATAAACAGGCATTTTTATCCCAAGTCTGATGTCAACGTGATTCCTCTATATTATTAGACATAAGCTCAGTTTGTTTCCATAAGATAAACCTCAGCTATGCTGCAGGAATCATAATGTCTGACTGGGACTACAAGACACAGCACCTCTGACTTAAGAGTTGTTCATAAAACAGAGAGGAATGACAGAATGCCAAAATGGAGAAAGGAATTAAATTTTTATTCTATATAATGATGATAAAAGAAAGAATAATGCACTTTAAAAGCTATAATGGGTCTATACCTCCAAAGCCGATTTTCAAAAAAAGTTTATATTTTGAAACAAATACCTACTGATGCTTTTTAGTTGTAAAAAATGCTTGAGAGACAAAATATTCATTTCCACACATTTAAACCCACACAACAGGTGTGAATTAATCTTGAAATGTATTGACCTTGAACCTTAGTCTAACAAACATACGAGGAAATCTGTATTGAGGCAATGTTTTTACAGCTATGTGTTAATTATAAACTTTAGACTTTTAAGTAAGACGTTTAAGTGTAGTAATCCTTGAAATTATTCTATTTATCAACTAGGAAGAGTAGTGGTGGTCCTGAGTGACCTAAAACAGGAAAGAAAAGGTCTGTATTGCTTTAATGCATGTGAACATGTGGTTTAAACTTTACAAAATAAAATAGTCAATGTGCCATTACATTTAGTCAAATTATTAGCTAAAAGTTCCAAGAAAAATTAATTCATAGTCAACATAACTACTGCGTAAAATATTAAAAACCCTTTGCCCTGGTTTTACTATTGGTTTACAAATATACATATATTGCCACTTAAATACAGCTCTTGACGAATAACGTTGCCCCACATAGTTTGCGGTAAACTAAATCTAGGTTTCTAAGAAAAAAAAAAATAATGAAAAAAGTCTGAGAGGTTTCACTGCTGCCCTAAAAACATCCCTGAAACAAATGTCTGCTGTTCATAAATACACACATACACATCGAGAGGAACAGAGAGCATGAGTGCAACACCAACCAAGAAAGAGAGATGCGCCTTTTTTTCTTTTTTTTGCCAGTGTTTCTTCCAAAGCCGGTGGCGGAGCAGACCTTAAACACACCATTCAATTATCCAGCCCACTTAGCGCCTCGGAACGAACACGAGAGCGCAAAAATAAATAACGAGAGCGAAAAGAGGTGGCGGCACGGTCACTGGTCTGTGCTGTTTTATTAATTGATTAACATAATCCTCACAAACGGAGATGAGGAAAGAGGAGGGAGGGAAGAGAGAGAGAGAGATTAAACGAGCGATGGAAGAGGCGCATCAGAGGCAGAGAAGAAACGGGCTGAATTCAGGGATGTTCTGTACTATTTGTGCCTCTCAAATTGAGCGTGAAATTGCAATGTGTTGTTGGAGAGCCTCTGTCATTAATTCAGTTAGCAGGTGAAGACGTGACAGAGGAGAAGGGAGCGATACAGAAAGGGGGGGAGATCTGTTGTTCACGGACGCACAAAGACAAACAATAAGCAATTTTAGCGTCACGTGTTGCAAAAACCGACACAGAGAACTCAGCAAACAACTAACTGGAAATGAGGTGTAAACAGGAATAACTGTATTTCTGTATTACCACATACAGCCGCCTTCAGCCCCTGACCGATAGGTTTTCCATCAGTAAACTGCTAAGAAACCACTTCCTGTTTTGTGTCAGTCAAAAGATCTATCACAAGGGGTTCTGCCACGTAATCACCATGTCAGTTATTCTGTCATTCACTACCTATGGTGGATGTCCTGTGGAAATCAGGCCATGGGAGGAAAGCAAACAATAAAATATAATGCTTTAGGAGAGGATTCATAAAGGGTGCTCTGATCTTTAAATAAAAAACCCACACCTCCAGGAAGCAATCAGTTCTCAATAGCCAAGGGCCCAGACCCTCTAGACGAAGCAAAGTGTAGCAGGCTGTCACCGAACATGTCATAGGGCCATATTGGATCTTCCAGAATAATCAAACGACTCAGTGAGAGAGAATGATGACTTCATTGACTAGATTGGTTATGTTAAGGCAAGTCACTTATGGCTGCGTATTTCACACCCATACTAAGGGCCTAACATCAAGCACATTCTCTAAGCCAGTTCGTCCTACATTGAACCTCAATGCAATGTGAAGTTTATTCATCAATGTCACAGTGCATCAAAAGTGACCAAAAGTTTGACTCACTGAATTGTCTGTTAAATAGTTGCTAAACCTTATTCTGTCATAATTTGACAATGGGAAACATCAGATTCTGCATCCAAAATCAAGAGGTCTGTTAATATCAAATCGTCTAGCATGCCCCCTAGTGTTTGAGATTATTAGCTGATAAAGAAGTCAATCACAAAGAGTAGTGGTTGTGTCAGAATGTCTCGCAGATGCACAAGACTCTATCAGTGGATCTTGACTTAGGTTCAATAGGTCTTTGTACATCACTCAATCAATCAATCAAGTTTATTTGTATAACACATTTCAGCGACAAGGCAGCTTGAAGTGTTTTACATCACAAAAACACAAAAGTACATGTCATATTGTTGGAACTAGAGGCTACATGAAGGAGGGCTCCGATGTCACAAAGGTTGCAGTTGACCAAAACAGTTCACACTCTTCTTGTTAATCTGTGTAAATTAATGGATTCATTATAGCCAAGCTTATTCCTTATGGATCTTTATTATTGCTCTGCATAAACACTCCTCTCTCTCTTTCTTTCTCTCTCTCTCTCTCTCTCTCCATCAGCCTACATTGAGGACTTGGCGCGCAGCGTGGAGCAAAGCAGACGTTTGATCATTGTTTTGACTCCAGAATTTGTTGCCAAAAGAGGCTGGAGCATCTTCCAGATAGAGACGCGTCTCCACTCCATGCTGGTTACAGGAGAGATCAAGGTGGGGTTCAATCTGACGCGTCCTTTCTTGTTTGATTCAAGTGTTAAGAAGGTCCTACATTTTTCTTCCCTCATTACCGTTTGCCTAGGTGATCATGATAGAGTGCGCAAACTTGAAGAATGTCATGAACTACCAAGAGGTGGACGCACTGAAGCATACGATCAAGGTATGGAGATCATGGCATTCAATGGAGGACAGGAGATGTGGAAGCGACATCAGCAATAACGTTTGTTGTTCTTCTCTGAAGGTCTTATCTGTTATCAAGTGGAGGGGTCCAAAGAGCAATGAGCTGTCCTCCAAGTTTTGGAAGCAGGTGGTCTATGAGATGCCAGCTAAACGCAGAGAGACTCTGTCCAGACGTCAGGTACCATAAAATAAAAACTAAACCATGTTTCTGATATTTTTGTTGTAAAACATGCAGTAGGAGCTTAACATACAGATCTTAACATTCTGCATTGTTAAGATCTTAGTTGGGAACACTGACATATTCAAGTCTGCAGTTATTCATACTATGAGTGGGCATTCATCATATTGTTTATCATGTATCGCAATTAATAAGAATTTGATTCGTAGTCGTCATGACAAATTTAATTTAATACAGTTTAAAAACACTCAATTGTTAAGCAATCAATCTGTTGGGATTGATTGCTTAACTATTTTCTCCACTGTTTATTCAATAAAAGCATCGATAAATCTGAAAACACAGTTACTGTGTGCAGCTTAGTGATATAAATTACACTTCTTTACATGCCTGGTGTCCTAAGATATTTCATTACCGACTGGAATGCATTAGTTTTATTTGCGAGACTATAATTGCTGTGAGACACAGTCACAGCAAAACACCTAAAAAGATGAAATAAATAGTTCTTAGTGTCACTTATTATCACAATGGCATCACAAAATATCATGATGAAACTTAAAGTCCATGTTGCCCACCTCTAATTCATACCTCAACCCAAGACACTTTGCTTGGATTCATGAGCAGCAGGGAACACACTCTGAGGCATTTCGAAGAATTGGAGAAGCATCGTTAAACCATGATGTTAGCCATCCATCCTACTCAATAATAACCAACAGTGAACAACAGTTAGGTTTGCTACTCACTGACTTTACTTCACAACTTCTCTATGATTAAGATGGTTTTGGCTCCTGGTAGATTCTGATCAAGAAAAAAGATAACTATTTCCCGTTTACAGGTAATGGACTCCGGTGAACAGGGCCTCTTTGGTGACCTACAGACCACTGTCTCCACCATCGCCATGACGACCACGTCTGCCTCACTAGCGCCCCCTAATGAGAATCGCCATGGCCATCATCAGGTCAGTAAATGAGGACGCCAATTCGAACTGTTGGCACACATTCAACTACAATAGGTGTATTTAATGTTCTGACTCAAGCAACACTTTGAACTTTACTAGAAGTCAGGGGATGGATACAAAAAAAATCTGTAAGGTGTTGCGTATTTTAATTTGTCTATCACTATTATTTTGTAGAAATCAACTTTCACTCAAATAATTTATTTTTTGTCCAAAATTCACATTTTGTTCATCATGATTGATTTGTAAGCGCAATAATAAGGTCAAACATCCAACGGAGTGAATAGTTTTATAGGCATGCAATGTCAAAATATGATAAACTTATCTTTAATAATTAGTCAAACACGTTCTGCGGAAGTGGCAACTCAGAAAAAAATTACTAATCCAAGCCAAAAATACAGCAGAAACAGGACGCAATGAACTGATGAGAAAAATAGCATCAGTCTCAGATAACAATACAACATATAGGTGACACTTTTATGTTGAATGATTTATTCAAATTGTTTCCTATTCTGTGGTGTAGAATTGCACCACACAGCTCATCTGATGTATCCTTCCTCTTTCTTGTTTTTAAATGTTTTAAGATAATAAAGGATAATTTTTTTCCCAAATGTAATTCCAAATTGTCCTTATTTTGTTCTCCGTTTTCCAGATGGCTTGTTTTCATAACTAATCCCAAGAGGAAGTGTGAAAATCTAAACATTATGACAACCTTCTGGAAAATCCCCAGCTACATTTCTTTTTTCTTCTTTTTTAACTCACAGGTTGCCTTGGCAACGGAGATCCCTGACTACAACCAGATGACCTTGCCACTGGGAGGGGGTCACACTGCTACAGCGGCACAAATGCGGCACTTCTGCCGCAGCTACGAGTTCCAGCTTCCCCCACAGCCTTCTTCCATGTCGCCCCCGCTCCCGCCTCCCTCCACGGTGCAGTTCTCCACCCTGGGCCCCGGGGGGCGCCATGTCTATTGCAACATCCCCATGACACTGCTGAATGGACAGGTGAGGGAACATGTGTCTTCCAGTTTTTCTCGTTGCTAGACAGCCTCTTAACACCCACCATCTGCACAGAGTATCCTTTTGTAATGATCCATACTGTTATGTGCTTGCATGTACTCAGAGTTGAAAGCAAATAAAAATAAAAGCCCTCTTTTCTCCCCAGGGGTTCAGAGCAGTTCACTGGGGAACAAGAGGTCTGTTTGGATAAAAGAGAAGATAAAAGAAACATTGTTTCGTTTTGTGTAACGCTAGAATATGTGTTTATTCTAAAAGTAGAAATTGGGACAGGATGATGATAAACAGTAGGCTTGGACTAGTATTTATAGCCCTCAAACTTTTCCACATTTTGTCACGTTACTACTCCAAACTTTAATGTACAGTAATTTAAAGGGATTCAATATGGTGAACCAAACCAGTGGATAATTGTGAATCGTATATGTTTTTTAAATTTTCTTTACATTTAAGATTCTGATGAGTCTGATAAGAGTTTTAACCCTAAATAAAGCCAGCGCAAACAAACTGCCTTCAAAGGTCATATTATTATTATAAATCCTTTATTCTTACAGGAGACTCAAATCAATTTATTTATTTATTTTATTTCCTTTATTTAACCAGGTAAACCCTGTTGAGATCTGGATCTCATTTTCAAGAGGGACCTGGGCAGAAGTTTGCAACACACAGCAACCTGGTTACAAAATAAAACCAATTAATACATATGCACAAGTGTAAAACAATAAAAAAAACAATTTAAAAGCAGTGACATTGTTTCATAGAATCATGTTGTTTTATCTTTAAGAACCGCTCGAAATAAGTCCAATGAAATCATTTCCGACATCTTGAGTTCAGACTGGAGTTGATTCCAGGCTGTAGGAGCCAACACACTGAATGCTTGCTTCCCTTTTTCAGTTCGAACATGTGGAACATCCAGAAGAATAATGTTGTTAGAGCGTAAAGAATGAGAACTAACAGATCTATGTAAGAGAGAGCTTAAATATGCTGGAGTTAGGCCGAGTAGAGA
>CAEFZX010006625.1:0-23125 GCA_903066825.1 Alfaro cultratus
TTTGCGTCTCTCTTTTTGTTTGCTGCATTTCATTCGGGGGTGTTTTCTTTTTTGTTTGCTGCATTTTATTTGCTTTTTGTTTGCCGCATTTAATTTGTGCGCGTGTCTTTTTTTTTGTTTGCATGTTTTCTCTTTTGCTGCGCATTTGCACCTGTCGGCCACCGTACATTTTGAATCCTGAGAAGTCCCATCAATGAAACCACCAACGTGACGACGGTGGTTTTCTTATTTGAATAAGAAAATGACTACATCTATAACAAGATCCCTGGTTTCCATACTGAACACAAAAACATGAAAACTTAAGCAGCAATCTGTGTATTATAGATATTTGCTATTTTGTCTTGCAAATCTATTGAAATTCCTTCAACTTTTTCAAATTTTGTCACTTTACAACCTCAAACTTAAGATTTTGTTTGACAGACCAACACAAACTGGTGTATAATTGTGAAACTGACAGATATATAGTTGGAGTTTAGAAAGACAGATCTAAGCAGGGGTGTGTTTTCATCAACTTTGCACATCTAAAGACTGAAAGTTTGGCTCATTCTTATTTGCAAAATCATTCAAGCTCATTTGGACTGGTTGATGACTGTTTTTAAGTTACAGCTGCCCAAATTTATAAAGTCTGGACTTTTTACTGAACCACCTTAACAGATGAGTAAACTGTGATTTGAACCATTGCAGCTCTTCCTTCCTTTATGTTTGGGATTATTCTGGTAGAAGTAAAATTTTCATCCCAGTCTCAAGTGTTTTAAGCCTCCAGCAGGTTTCCTTATTGTATTGCTTTGTGTTTTACTAGGTCCATCTTCCCACTGACTGACTGGCCTCTCTGTCTCTGCAGACAAAAAGCATTTCCCACATTAGAATGCTGCCACCGCCATGCTTCACTGTGTATGGTGTATTCATAGTGATATGTAGTGATAGTTTTCCCTCGCACACAGTGATGTGAATTAAAGTCAAAACTAATTTTAGTAAATTAAGCTTTAGTTTGTGCTACCTAGTGTTGGTCAGTCACAAAAATCCCAATAAAATATGTTAAGGTTTGTAGTTGGAATATAGAAAAATGTCAGTTCCTCCAGTTAGTCCATTCATCGTTTGTAAATTTTGCAATTTTCACCAATCATTCGAACTTTTCCACAAATCTACACCTTAACGTTTTCTGTATTTTCTTCTTCTCTGGCCAATCGCTGCAACTTGGCTGAATTTTGACCAATCGCTTTAGCCCCCTAAAGACTTAATTTCCGTTTTTTTTATTTACTGAAATTGGTATAAAAGGTGATATTTCAAGAAGGTGCTTGAACATGTTATTTGCACGAACAATATTAATTATGTTAAAATTGCGTCTCTTTTTGGTTAAGGTTATGTGCTTTTTTGTAAGACTATGTTATCCCAAAAAGAAGGCATATTAAAATCCACAACTTTGACCATAACCTTTGGAAAAATATTCAGCAAAATCAGTAATTTTATGTCACAGCATAAAAAAAAAACATGGCAACATACTTAAGGGACTAAAGACTGAAAACAATGGGGTTATGGATGAAAATGTATGAATGCGTTTTTCAGGGTACTGTACATGTCAAATACTATAGAATGCATGGATACATGCACGGCATAATTTGCAATTATGAGTTTTTATTGCACCACAAACAAGTTACCCTACAAAGGAACAGCCAAAAAGGTCTTTTTTTGGACTCAAACATCTAAACTATAACCTGTAATCCAAGATAATCTAGGCTGTAACTTTTACTTTTGATGCTTAGCAATCCAGATCATCTTTGTAGTTAGTCACAGAGATGATGTCGATTGCTGAAAGATAGAAAGCAGTTTTGACTTTTGCAAAACATTCAAAAACTGTGAAAGAAAATCACAGAAAATTAGGATATAACTTGCAAGTAACTTTTCAGTGAGAAATAGGAACCTGTTTTATGTCAATAATCCCTTAATGCTGATGAAAAAGTAATACTTCCACTGCCAGATTACTTCACATATAACAAGACATTTTCCCTAAAGTGAAATAATCTGCAAATGGAGCTAGCACTTTTCTATCAATAGTTAGGAATTACTGACTTGAAACAAGCTGCTGAAATGTTACTTGTAAGTTTTGTCTTATTTCAAGTGTACTAATAAATTTAAACTGGAAACTAGACAAAAGTATTTAGTAATATTATGTGCTTTGCAGTGTAACAACCTTTCGTTTGAGCTTACAAATGTACATGCAAATAAAATGATGGTATGGTTGTCAGAATCATGTGACAAGAATGAGCAATAAAGCCCAACTTGAAGACAAATGGGTGTCAAAATCTTAAAGCCTGGTCTTCAAGTTTAACCTCAGATTCCATCTGAAAGTGAAAGTCAAAGTAAAAAACAACATCATAAATGTCTTAATTCCAGCACAAACAACTTCTCTGACGCATATGTTTTATTGTTCTAACATGAACCAACGGCATGCACGGGGTTCTTGACTACACTCTGACGTGAACTGAACAAGGACTGAAAGTTTGATTACATCTTTAAATGAATCCCTTCCCTGGTTCTGACATGAATAATCCAACACACAGCATATAGTTTGACTGAAAGAGCTGCTGTTAGGATGTGTGGACATTTCTAATCTACAGTAGTCTGCTACACTTTAGAAACTAAACCCAGCTTTTACTCTCTTCTTTCAACATCAACGAGAGAAATTTATGTTCTACCTCCAGGACAACATTTTTAAAGCATTAAAAAAAAAAATTTATTTCCTTAGCTCACTTTGGCTAGAAGACCTTAGCAACCTTGTATGTGTGCATCGCATCATGAAAAAAATTTTGGATCAGGATATTTATCCAAGGCACAAGGCTTAATAAACACAGAGATGGTTCACCAATTACAAAATCTCCTTTTAAAATGAAGACTAAGTGTTATCCATCAATCAAGTTGATTTATGCAGCACATTTCAGCAACAGGGCAGTTCAAAGTGCGTTACATTGTGAAAACATGAAAAAGAGATAGGAATCCTTTTGTGTCCTATTCACAAACGGTGTATAAATATACTCAAATTAATAGTTTACATTCAAATATTTCCAAGAATCATTTGGCTGCTGCACTGCAAAAACACAAAATCTTATCAAGCAATTTTGTCTTTCTAACACAGATATCTTAGTACATTTGAAATAAGACAAGTAACTTTTCAGCAAGATATAGCAGCTTATTTTAAGTCAGTGATTCTATAATACTGATTTTAAAAGTTTTTGTCATATAGTACATGTTCCATTGGCAGATTTTTCCACTTATACCGAGACATTTTTCCATGTTACAAGTTTAAAAATCTGCCAGTAGAACTAATACTCTTTCATCAATAATAAGGAATTATTAACTTAAAACAATGTGGTACATCTTGCTGAAAAGTTGCTTTTAAACTAGTACTGCAGACAAAGACATTTGCACTAGAAATAAAAATTAAAAAAAACTTGTTGTTTTGTATCAAACCCTCCACATTCACCAGTGAATGTGGAGGCTGCTCTATATTTGAAGAAAACATAAGCACTGACTTGATCTGCATTTATAAATGTATGAAAATAGCCTAGAGGTGTAATAACATAATGGTATATGTCTGCCACCCTTGCACGCCCCTCTGCAGCCCTGTTGTTCTCATGAAGGCCCAAGCTCCCGAGGCCCCCGACAGACACACACGTGTAATTGGAAGCGTCTGGTGTTGCGTGTCAGCCTACGACCTCAGTGCTTCTGTCTACACGTACAGAGAGATTCCGACCTGTACACACACTTAAAGTCAAGTCACAGTATATCATGACCCCCACGCCACAGGTTTGGTTTTACACTGATCTATTGGCTGCGAGAGACCGTGGGAGAGGGGAGTGGATGCCTGTCTGCCCACAGGACTCATCTACATGTGGTTTTAAAGTAGTGAAAGAGCAAGAAAAAAATTTTACAAAACCTTAGACATACGAATTATGTTGGTTTGACATGAATGGCATCAGGATGCACCGAAACACTGGAGAATGCAAAGGCAGGAGCTGCACATGGACTTTCGTCCACTTGTTTATTTTTAGTCGCATTGAAACCTGGAGCAGTGTTTTTACAGGTCTATCAAAAAAATCAATCAGAAAGCCTGCAGCTTATCCAGAATGCTGCTGCTAGCATTTTCACTAAAACCAGGACGTTAGAGCTCATCAACCTGGTTCTAAAGTCCTTCCACTGGCTTTCAAAAGCTGTGCTAGTTTACAAATCACTGAACAGCTCAGCACCACAATACATTAAAGATCTGCTGTTGTATCAACTCAGGTCTTCTGGTTCTGGTCTGCTCTGCATCCCCAGAACCGAACATAGAGAAGCAGCATTCAAATTCTATACACAACAAATCTGGAATAAACTTCCAGAAAACTACAAAACAGCTGAAACACTGACTTCCTTTAAATCAAGGCTAAAAGTCCACGTGTAGAGTTGCTTGTGAACCATATTAAATGGAACATAGACCAACTTATTGGATGTGTATTGATGATTTTAATCATGACATTTGACAAAATGCAATGTCTATAATTTTTTTCACAATTGGTGATTGTCTGATGTGTTTATGATGTTTTTTGTTTTCATGAAAAACAAAAAACTGAAATGTGCTATGCAAATAAACTCCATTAATTGATTGATTGAGTGATTAAACACATCAAGAATTAAATGATACTTCAGTAACAAATACTAGCGAATCTTAAAAGTTTCAGCTAAAACAGTCGACAATTCAAAAACATACTTTTCTGATGATGTACAGCATGGAAGACTAAAACAAAACATGATGATTTTAGTTTCAGTAAAAGATGAACATGCTTCTTGGGAAGAATGTTGTCATTTCTTGTCATTTTCCCTTTATATATAGATAATAATATCTATTACTAAAACAAGCAAAGTGGGGCTTTGGCTCCGTTAGTTTCAAATAGGAAGCTGGGACTGCGAAGCAGCATTTCATAACCCAGATATTGTGTTTGTGTTGCATGATGCTGAGCTGAAGTGTTTCACAGACTATGATTTTAAGGTGAGCCAGAAAATGCATGTTACTTCCTTTCTGCTGCTGTGGCTTGTGCACTTAAAAAATTGTTGCATTTGTAAAAGATATATTTGTTATCTTCTTATGTCTTGCTGTTACTTATGTGACGTGTAATGTTTTGAGCGTGAGGCAACTCATTTACAATACAAACCAAACAGTCAGCAACACAAATGTAAACAACAATGGAGGGAGGAGAGAGATTCTAGTTTTCTAGATGGATTGAACATCATCTTCCTGAAAGACATCTTTTTTGAAGCCATAAAAATGCTATAAATAGGAAAGACTAGAGATCAACCAAAGCCACCTGCAATGCTGTGAGAAAGGCGGCTCTCGTATCAAATTGCAATCAGACCACCATGCTGGTGGTTGTTAAATAAAAGCCAAGGTCGGCTGAAGACACCCAGAATCACAACATTTATTCCTCCAGGTTACATCCCGGTTATCTCCGGGGTAAATCGTCCAAGACAGAAGCAGTTCATAGCCAAAGTGAGCGCATTTCACAAGAGATCATCTTACACCGCCTTGATACAGACGGGATTACACTTTGGCTAGAAGCCCAAACATCAGTTGGGATGCTACTAGCATGAGATTGCAAAAGGGGAACCAGAAAACACGAGACATCGGTAGAACCGGCCATAAATCCCATCCGGAGGTCAGTGAGAATGAGAAACAATGAGTGGCTGGAGTGAATGGCCAGATGTGCGGCGGTGCTGTTGAGGAGCAAGACAGATTTATGGCCCCTTCTTTAATGAGGTAACATCCTTTTCACTCATAAGACTTTTAAGAACTATTTCTTTGGCTCCCACATGCAAGAAAAAAGCAATACTGCTGGAGGTGAGGCAAAGATGCAGGAGGGGAAGAGGAGGGAGAAGTGGGAAGAAAGCGACGGCATGAATGTAAAATTTAAAACTTCTAGTCTTTCTTACGTCACTGAAACAGCTGGAAAGGCGTAGAGGGAGTTAAAGGGAGGGTAGAAAACTGGTGTAAAAGTAAAACAAACAAGGCGAAAAGATTTATAATATGTTTTATTTCCTGTTAATGGAATGATTTAGGGGTTTTTATCCCAGTGGGAAAGGACAAAATACATGTTTTGTAAAATATGCACATATTTTACATAACATAAACTGTAAAGACACGACCACTTGAGGATCTTTACAGCTAAAATGCTTTTGGATTCTACATTGCCTCTAAAGTTTAGGCCAAAACTATTCATTCACCTGGAAGAATTAGGTTTCAAAAAATCTTTGAACATTATCAACATGTTTCAATTGAGTGGAAGTGATATTAAGATTCTGTCTCTTTCAAGTCTTGATTTGATTGAGAATCTAATCAGGGTCATGGTAATGAGACCTTTGACCTTTTGGTTTTGATATTTTGGTGAAAATGAGAGAATCTGACATCTGGATAAGGAGGATATGTTTTCTAGATGTACTTTAAGAGGAAATGTTAGTATGATGTGTATTAGATTGTCCTGGTTTAGGGTTGAATTCTAGTTTATTTTTTTAAACATTACTCATGAAACAATAGAATTTCAAAACAAAGATCACACATTCTTAATTGTTTTTTATTTCTAATGTACATGATTCCAAACTCGACTTGGTTTGCATGTCCAAAAGTTCATACAAATTCATTGAAGATGCCGTCTCATGTTCGCATGGAACTCCTTAAAATATACTGGCGATACATCAGAAAAATGAATTTGAAACAGCTTTAAAAAGGTATTTACAAGAAAAACAGCTTTACTAAATGGTTCTTCTTAATATTTTTTTATATTGATTGGGTATGTTTTTTCATATGTATACACATGGAAGTGGATGAGAATGTTTTTTAATATGTTGTAATTGATTTGTTGTGATGTATGGCCTCTGTGTTGCTTTTGTTTGGTCGGCCTCAGGCTCCTGTCTTCCCATGTCTTATGCTGTTTGTCTTTCATTGGATGGGCTGGACTGAAATGAAATTTTGTTGGGCTTCTGTTCAATAACAATAAAGACGTTCTGATTCTGATTTGGTTATATTGGTAGATATTTTTGATTTTGAATTCATGATGTGATTCATGCATGTCGTGTATGTCTGGTTGACTCCAGGATAAATAGATAGAGGGAGCTGCAACTAATGGGGATCCCAATAAAAGAAGGAAAGAATCACTGGTGACTCTGAGCTGATTTTCAAGTCCCACCAGTGATGAGTTTTTCTTTATTTCTCACAAATTGAACCAAGTTTTCTCAGTAGTGGGGTTGGAGTTATGGGAGCAAAACAGAAACTAACAATTTGTATTAAGTGACTGAACTGCTGGTAGGCGGACATCTGGGAATATCATGCCGGCCTGCACTAATGTCTTTGGAGCAGTTTTTGAATTCCTGAGCTGAGCTCTTCATCCTCTGTTTTACTTATTTATGGTTTGGTATAAAAAGATTTATAGTAAACCATGAATGATTGCCCTTTATCTTTGGTTTAAAGAATACTTTATGTCTCCAGGATGACTGACAGCTCTTTCATTTTTAAATCAATAGCTGCTATGCCTCCCATTACACAGACAAGACCTGGAACCTCCTGACTCAGATCGGTTCAAATCAATATCACAGTCTGCAGCATCAAACGTCAATAAAATGAAAGACAAGACCCAGTTAAGTAATGAAGCAGAAACTCTGAAAATGTACCTGGTTGTTGTTTTGGTCCCATCCTTTTTGCTTAGTAGACAGTAGTGGGTAACCAGAACCACCCCTCAGACAAACAGAAACTTAAAGATTTAGGCCTTAAATGAGCTACCACATAGTAAAACCACATTGTATTCAAATGTACAGCACAGTATTTCATGTAGGAAATATGACAGTTTAAAGAGGCTCCTCAGTTCTAGTGCAGAAGAAACGTTCTGAATTGGATAAGAGAGTAAATCAGTGTGGGCTTTTCTCTCTCTGGGTTGACCTTCAGGTGACCCACTATGCTCCTTGAACAGGTTGCATGAGCTATACAAAGCATTTTCATTGCATTTTTTGCATAAAATCATTCTTAGATGATGAGTCACAGTATATGCACTGTACAACAACAAAACACTGCACAGTGCATATAGTGTAACTGTAAAAACAGCTGACCAATGGGCTGGAGCTACACATGTGACCTTTTTTTGATTTACGAATGGGGCTTTTTTGAAACAGCTCATTCTTCTCACACCAGAAAGCATTAAGCTATTGCCAAGAAAAAGCTGGGTGTCCTTTAAGCAATTGGGCTGTTTTTAGAATCAGTAGAAACTTAAATAGAAGTAAAAGCAAAAAACTGTAAAATGTGAATTTTGAATTTTCACCTTTAAGAGAAACTCGTAAGTCACTAATTCCTGAAGCTCTGGAGTTCACATTGGGCGACAGCATGTCACAATAAAATAAAATTATTAGGCAATTGGCTATTTTCATTAATCATCAACTACAGTGCTAAATGGTTTTGGTTAATCCAAAAATATTAATAAACCTCAAACATGAATATTTAAGCAAGTAGAAGTGAGATTTTGGGATTATTAGAAGAATATCTACATTAGCACAATTATTGGACATAATTATTACGCAACTAAGTGAGAAACACATTTCCTCCTTTTATTTTTTTTAATTTAAATCTGTTAAAGTCTAAATTGTAAAGAATTTAAGACTTTAAATCTATCCATCTTGGAATCATAAAATATGCCTAAAAATGATGATTTGATCAAAATACCCACCTACCTAATATTTGTAATAATGAAATATCTCATCCTTCAAATTGATTTGTAGTTAATATACTGATCACTTTTATTTCATTAAATGGATGAAATGTTGGTACATTAATACAATGTAGAATAACGTTAGTTCCAACGGTGAAGTACAAATTTGAAAAACTGTAAAAGACTTATTGAGAAAAGGTCTGCTTCTATAGTTTCCTATTGTAATTGTTAATGAAATGCATGTAAAACACATTTATTACAATTGTACAGCCCTCCAGTTGTCATAGGATCACAGTCGGATAAAACAAAGGCAGCTGTTTTCTCTACTAACTATGACATTAATGAACACACTCCTATCCCTGGGCTCAACTTTTATTCAACACAAGGTTCAGCTTCAAAAAAAAAATATGGATGGGCGCCGCAGCAGAATGCATCATATAAAACTGAAGGGCCTCAGTCTGTTTTTGCAAGGTCGGTGGGCGGCCATTTATGAGCTGTTAACATGAATAAAACAAGCTTTTAAAGCAGAAGAGGTAACAGAGGATTTGTGTGGCTGCACTTTGGGGTCTTTGGCCGAAAACACTGGCACAGATTGTATTAGGTCACTGAATGGCAGAGTCATCACCCACTAACTCCTTCGCTCATTACAGATCCACTCCTTCTCCAGTTCAACGGTGGAGAAGGAAGCAGAGAGGATGAGAAAACAAGCCAGCAGTTTCATGAACGGGCACAAGAGCACTCTGTAAATAAATCTGAGAGGGAAAAAAACGCCAAGGTGAGCAAAACCCGCTGAAGCAAGCTTGACATGGAGTGACAAGTACCAAAATTGAATTTCCGTGCAAGTGATGTAATCCACCGGCCTGGGTCACAAGATGTTATTATCTTAATTTGAAGTTCATTAATCGTTGGTGGAGCGAGCCGATGACAAGGTTTCCACCTTGTCCCAGCTGCGCGGAGCTGCCAGCTGATTTAGGACGGCTCCTGCCTCGGTATGTAAACGATTTGCAGCAGGAATGTATAAGCAAGCCATAAAAATAGGATTTGACCTGAGACGCTCAAGACAGACCGTGCTGTAAAAAAGCACACCCCATCTCGACCGCAGTCTGGAGGGGCCTGTCGACCTGTTTTGGGGATGTGATGCTTGATTCAGACTGGTTTCCAGTTTGAATGCTGGAAATTACAAGCTCTCACATCTAAAACATGTTTAACTTTTGATTCTCAGGGGAAAGCTTTCAAACACACACACACACACACACACACACACATGTTTGCAGGTGTTCTTGATAATAGGCTGTAAATATAGTTTTTATCTTCTTCAGCTGGCAGTATATTTTGTAAGATAAAATATGACTTCCAATACTGACAACTGGAATTTTATATCTATTTAAAAATGAGCAGCATTTCATATTTCTGCCTATTTTAAGTCTGATTGTAATTTCTGAGATGAAACTTGACTATGTTTACCACAAAATTAGCACTTTGATTTTTGTAAATTAATTATAGGTTTATGTTTTGTTCAAAACTCAAGTCTTTTTATATTATGTTATGTTCTGAAAGATTCATACCAAAAATATAAACTTGGTTGAATAAAAACTGTTCAAATCTAAATCTGCCAGTGATGGACATATTCTTGGGCTTAAATAGAGAAAATGACTAGAACTGGTCAGATGTCTGTTTGGTCTGCTTTTATGACCTACACCCAGCGCCGAAGAATGATTCATTTATTTTTTCATAACAAGAGAAAATATTCTGAAATTTAAAAATATGTGTAAAGATGGCGGTACTTAGAAGCCTTGTATTGAGCTAAAAGATACTTGTTAAAGAAAGTTTCAAAAGGACTACCTTAGATGGTGCTACAATAGAGTCCAAAGGACAGATGTGAGCATTAAATCTGAGTCAGTATCTGTTTGCAAAGAGGGTTCACACATAATCCAGGGTGAAGCAAAGCACAGCAGCTTGTAGAGAAATATTGACAGCATGAAGTGAGGTTAGCACGGCAGCTTAACTTCTTTCACATCCATCAGCTTCAGACCTGCTTAAAACACGAAAGAAAAACCAAGAGATCCAAACGTAGACTTTATCGGTAATCCACCTTCTCTTCATTTTCCAGCATCAGATATGACTGAAAATAACTAAACTTGAGGTTTGAATGATTAGAAATTTAACTGCAGGTTAGATCCCAAAGGGTCAACGTTATGTCTGCAGGAGAATGTTTAAGAAACAGCGACTTAACTCTAATCTTAAACCAAACAAGCTAAAGCAAACTTTGGCCTCTCTCTCCATTTAACAGTAAAACCTGCCTGTCACTGTCTTCTCCAGCATGTTTCAGCGTCAGAGCTGACACAGAAACCTGTCGCATAAGGTGATGAATATGATGCACTCATATGCAGAGGAAAGTCAACTTTGTCAGCTTTTTCTCTGAAAATGATTTTTGTGTAACACAGCGCACTACGTGCAACAGAGAGTCTCTGTGTGAGTTTCTAATGACATTAATTTTATTTCCACATCATTTTTCTTTTGTCCTTCTGCAGGGGGTTAAATCTGCTAACAGTAGAATGTAGAATGATTCAGCTTTAGTCCCCGAAAATATATTGTAAGCGCACAAAATTTCCCTTTTTAATTTTGGCTAATTTCTCTAATTTTATTCTTTAAAATTCCTTGTGCAAATCTACGACATTTAGTTTTCTAAGAAATAATTTGTGTGTTTCTTTTACAGAGATATAATAAAAAGATTTTAATATTTATTATGCAGCATGCAGGACTACTGACAACAAAAGAGTAGTCCTGCATGCTTTACCCATCATACTCTGCTCCTGCTGTGTTTCCACACAGTGGGCATTTCAAACAGACTCTAACCAAACCCAGCCCCAAACCACCAAGACGCAGAACCTGAAAATAAACTGCTGTGTTTTTGGTATAACAGTGATGGCTTTACTTTAACCGCCTTCTGTGTCTTTTCACGTATATTAAAATGTTTTTGGAAAAAAATGAAAGAATAAAAATAAACCTACAACATCTTCATAGTCTTTGTAGTGATTAACACTAATGTCCAGAGCAGACTTGAGCCTCCTGGGCTGTTGTTGGGCATCATAACTAGTTTTATTTTAGTTTAAGGAAACTTTGTCAGAGTTGATTTTTCCAACTCAATAATGATCCCAAGCAATTTAAATTAATTTAGTTCATAAAGTGCTGTCTCCAGGCATTTCACAAACAAGTCATTTCAATTCATTCATACAAACATCACAATTTATCCCAGTTATCACACAGAACCATCAGTTCAGTTTATTACTCAGTTTTTAAAAACTCAGTTTTGTTAAAAAACTGAGTTTTTTAACGAACATGAATCACAAATGACTCATGTTGCAAATGAGTCAATTGCAACATTCACTTCTCCTGAACATTGTGTCATTGACCTTAACGGCAATCTCTCATACTGAGAGTGCATGTGGCGACAGATTAGAGGAGATACTCCTGCTCAACAGGAACCAGATCCTGGTTCAGTACATTTGACCAGCTGCAACAGGTGACTGGGAGTTTGAGAAGACAAAGGAGATTCACGAAAAACAAACAGAAGAACCGATCTTTCTGCGTAAATAGAAAGTAAAAGGTTAACTATACCTGGTGTCTGGTTCTTACTGAAAATGTGTCATTTATTTGTATCTTGGGAAGCAACAATTAACCAAATATTTGTTGATTAAGTGCCTGTAAAATGTTGAACCTGTGTGGACTAGAAAATTCTTTATTTTGTAAAATTTGCTGAAGATTCTGCAGTGATAAAAAAGTTTCCCAAAAAACTACCCCAGACATAATACCCAGAGATTGTTAGGTTTAAATGCTTGTTTTTTGGGGTTTTTTTTGATGAGTGCAAAGAAGGAACACCATGTTTGTTTTTGCACTGAAGATTCCTTACAGTTCTACCGAAGGACAAAAATCCAACACTTAACTCTGCCATGACATTGATGTTTACTTCAGTTAATATAGGAACATGACTGAGAAGATTGAGAACAAAATCACAGTCATATTTATTTTACATTCACAAGGCAAAAAAAATAAAAATGTGACAAGTGCTAATGTTTGGTTTGACGATTATTTATTTCTTGTATCATTTGTGCATTATCCTGGCTTCAGGGCCGGAGTTTGTTTTTATGTTTCATCTCCTAATAATAAAACTGAAGCAGCTGCAAAATGTATCTTTATGACACTAAAAAGCCACTACTTATTATTATTATTATTTTTGGTTGCAAATGTCAGGAAGGTCAGTTTTACTCAAAATATCATATTTTTCAAGATTTTTTTCCATCAGTAATAATTGGCTGAGGATTAGTTTTACAGGGAGACAGGAAACATGGGGGAGATAAGAGGAGGTCGTGGCCAAGTGGCTTGTTTCTCTGTTCTTCCTCAGAGTTTCAAAGTGAAAGTGCAGTGAAAAGAGTCGCTGACGTATCTGGTACCAGTTCGGGTGGTCGTGGTTCTTAGTCAAAAGCAAATCTTAAATCAGACCTTATAAAAATTAAAACTCAGCACCCTGGATAGATTCTTTAGATCAGAAACACTTTTTCATCTGAATTTTGGCTTCAAAATGACAATAAATGTGTTGCCATCTATTCACAAAATGAGATTATCTAATGGATAAAATGAGAACATTTTATGGACAGTTGTTGAATCTTTTTATGCTATGGTGTAATTGTCCTTAATGTAAGAGGCAAAAATGTCATTTAAAATGATTAGAAACTCATACAAATTGCATCTGGAATCAGTAAAAATTAGACAGAATGACAAAAGCACACTTAAAATATTGTAATGGTAAGGTTATATGTATGTATGGATTTTGCTGCTTATTTGATAAAACCTCATTTTGTTATATTGAAACCCCAATCTTCAAAGTATTTTTGCTCAAATTTATTTGAAAAAAAAAAGTTCTTATGTAAATTATTTTATAAATAAAAATGTAACATTTTGCTGTGTATGTGTATTTAGCTCATTTTAATTTTATATTCCTAATTAACATCAATCTATCATGATTGTGCAAGAGGACAGTTTGCTAGTGTATGATAGGGCAGCACACAGACACAGGCGAAATACAAGCCACGCACGCACACACACACACACACACACACACACACACACACACGCACACACGCACACATGCCCACACCCATACCAAAGGGGAATTTTGATCAACCATTTTACCTAACAGGCATGTTTTTGGACTGTGGGGGGAAGCCGGAGTACCTGGAGAGAACTCATACATGCTCAGAGATAACATTCAAACTCCATGCAGAAGAATTCAAAAGCAGGATAGTAACAGAGTGACCACCTGCCCTATCCAGAGCAATCAAATGTCTTCAGAAGTCACTACTAGTTATTAGTTTAATTAATCAGAAGATAGAGTCTATCTGTATGCAGTTTGGTCCCAGCATTACTCCAGTTGTTCTGTAAAGACTTCAGAGGTTTGTTCACGTCTGATACATTTGGTTCAATTTAAACAGACTAGAGTTCATTTTCCCAGTTGGTCCAGACTTTTCGTGCAGGTGTGAAGAAACTCAAGTAAACCCTGATGGGGCCCAAGCAACCCTGATGGATTCAAGACCCATTTTGTTGTAGTGTTTGTCCGCTTCCAGTGAACTCTGGTACAGATCGTCATTTCTATTGAATGGGAGCAATGATCGTCACCGGTGTAGCTTTGTTTGCAAGTCATATTCTTCACAATGTGAAAGCAAACAGCACCAAACGATAAAAATAACATTTTTTGGTCCAAACAAGCCTGTGAATATACTCTGAGAGAACGTCGGCTTACAGAAGACTTGGGGCTGAGGTTCACCTTCCAGGAGAATAATACCCTAAGCACACAGCCAGACCTACAATGGAAGTGTTAACATCAAAGAATATCCATATGGCCTAATCAAAGAGTAGACCTACATACATTTAGAAATTATGGACCAGACTGGTAATTTGCTGCTCACAAGCTGCGTCTCCATTACAAATGTGTGTAAAATTTTGTCAATATTTTGCTAATATCGAAAAAACCCAATTTCCCAATTTCGTTCTTTCCATTAAATAAGAAATGCAATTAAAACGCATGTGAATACGTTTGTTCACACCATAAATCGTTACAAAACATGCATAGACATCATACTCCAACTACTTCCTGTTGTCTTCTTTGTGGTTTGCTCAAGTAGTAACATCTGGTTGTTGATAATGTCACTCATGCAAAAAGGTGCTTCTCTTGCAGTTTTGAGAAATACATCTATTTCTCAAAACAGATGTATTTTGAGAAATACGTCTCTCAAAATATGAGAGATGAAAAACCCACGTCATTCTACTCAAAAACATTTGACTGAAAAACTTGAGCTTCTTTCAAAATTGCAGTGATTTTCATAATGCCAAATTGTGCGATTTTATGGTCAATGAAAATGCAGCTTTAAATTCTCTCCATCCAATCATTGATCCATTTTGTCTCCACACCACGATTATGCACTACTTCTTGACGGACTGTCATGTAAAATACCAACAAAATACATAGAAGATTATGGAGATAATGTTTCTAAAGAACTTGCACATAACAGTTACACAATCTGACTTCTTAAACGTCTTTTCCGACTTCACATTTTCTTGAAAGTTTAGTCATAAAAATCGGGATGCATCATTCGTCACATCAGTCTTGACAGGTGAGAGCATTCCTGTTCTGCATCATGTCTGAAGGGGTTAAAGAACCACACCTCCCATGATGGGATGTGTCTTTAATTGCATCACGCAGCCACCAGCACCTCCACTTCAAACAGCTTGAGCCGGTTGAGTCAGCTGCAGCTCTCGGCCACATCAGCTGAGCTTCTGCCTCGACCTGCTGCAGCTTCAAAGCTCCTGCTGGTCTGGATCACGCCACAACCAGTTACAGTGGTGGAGAGCAGACCGCCGCCAAACAAAGGAAGCTTTGCTTTAATGTTATCAGGGGCCGATCGACGCGGTAATGATGCTGCGCTGCCCTGGCCGACGGACAATGGCCTCATGGCTCTCTAATACAACTATCCGCCATTACAGAGCCACTTTTATTACGTTTCCAGCTCCAGAGAAGCCCATTCATCTTCACATTGAATGATTGCTTGTGTTGTTTTCTGAACATCAAGATAAATGTGCTTGTGCAACTCTGGCATTAGGAAAGGGGTCGACGAGGCCTGCATATGTTTCAGCATTTTCCACAGTGTTCAAAAAGAGCCTAAAGTAGATTATCGAATGAGATAGAAGTGTAGAATTTACACTTTACTTCATTCATTTTCTTTTTAAAAAAAAGCATAGAAAACTCAAAAAACAATAGAAAGATGTGAGAAATAAGACTTTTTAACAGCTTAACAAAATCCAGTTATTATAATTATTATTATTTATTTATTCATCTTTTATTAAAGCAAAATTTGTTTATATATTTATTTTTCCAATGGGTTTTATTTAATCATTTCTGCAAAACAGCTTCCAGAAACCTGTCAAAGTTCTTCTTACCAACTCCCAGGTGGTATTTGAACTTCTTTGCAAAACAAATAAAGAATATTTTACAATCTCTCCAGCAGAAATATCATTCGCTGTCAAAAATCAAGTTAGAGTTTGAGTGAAATATATACGTATGAGTGTATGTTGCATCTCTTAGTTGTACGTGATTTATCGTAAGAATTGGATTTGTTTTGTGGCCACAAATAACAGCGAGCTTATTAATGTCATCTCAGGCTGTTCTGTTGGGTCTGTTTTCTGTCAGATTCCAGGATTGTTTCTTTTTAGCCATATAAAATGTTAACAATTACAATACTGGATTTTTCAACCTAAGAATTCCCTTATGTTATTTTTGAAGTGCACCTTTTGGTAAATCCAGACTCTGGTTGCTTTGTTCTGGTTCAGTAACAGTCTGTTGGAGCTGATCTAATAGACATTACTAACAAACATCACATCAAATCTAAATACTCTCGCTGATGTGAATCTGCAGAATATGTCTTTTTGTACAAAAAAAGATTTTTGACATGATTTTATCTAATTATTGCAATATAAAGCTAACATAAAGAAATAAAATGAAACAAAAATGTAGAAAATAGTTCAATAACATTTAGAACATTTGACAATATCACAGTACAGTAACAAAAAAATACATTGACTACAGAGAAAGCTTTTAAGTGTATGTTCACTATTTTGATTTCTTTCCAACTAAGGAATAAAATCTAATAAAATTGTAGAAAAAATTCATCACAATTTGGCGAAAAAAACCTTTTCCCCCAAATTCCCCTTTTTTAATTTTTTTTAATTGTTTGGCCATATATTTTTCCCTAAAACCATTTTTAAATGATTAATCCCGGCTTCCTTACTTGAAGTGACCTGCAGATGCCTTTAACATTATTATAAGACTCAATAAAGTAAAGTAAAACAACAACATTTAAAATTGCATTGAAACATTCTAGGATTTACAAAACAAAATAAAATAAAAAATCTTTAGTAAAAAATAACAAAATATTTATAGGCTCCACAGAGAATTTCTAATTATTTTCTCATTATTGGTTTCTCTTTATAACAAGATCATATGTGATAGAGTCATAGTTTTACTATTAATCCTAACAAATGTGGCATTACCTGTGTGTGTTTGAGCCTGTTTCCTTAACACACAAACCTGCACCCTGGTTTGTGTCAGTTACAGTCCAGCGGGCAGCAGAAACAACCAGGACACATCCTCATCCTCATCCTCCGCCTGCGCCGCAGCAGTGAAAGTGTTCCCAATCTGCGTAACGCTGACAGTTATGGCTCTTTATCCGTCTGCTCCCACCATAAACACTTTATCAGGACCAAAGCAGTCTCTCTGGACATTCCTCCGCTCCATCTTTGTGCTCGCTGTGTCTTGTTTATTTGAAGCAGAGCTGTAAAAAGATGTTCTGGACCGGGCCGGCGCGGGGTCAGACTGCTGCCGGGACTTTGATGAGCCACTGTAACTGCAGAGCGCCCTCATCAGCATCCTCCCCACCCGAACCCACCCGAGCCCAGCCATCCACAGCCGAAGTCCCCCTGAAACCATGCAAAAAGCTCAAACAGGAGGCTTTGATGTGGCCTGCTGTATCAGGGCTTATTGTTCCTTTGTTTCCCCTTTTGGACAGTGTCATGTTTTTGGGATTAAAGATTTGGCTGTTAAAGTCATTCTCTCACCATTTTTATTTTTAATTTTTTTGTCTTTTACTGAATAAAAAAAAATAAGAATTTAAACTAAAAGCACAATTTTTCCATCTCTCTGTCATTTCTTCTTCTTCTCTTTTTTTCTTCTTCCACTCCTCTCAGTGCAGCCAGACTCCCTGATAAGGATGATGGATGGGGCAGAACTCTGGCTCCAGCCAAGCCCAGCAGCTTCCTGGGAGCTCAGAGATACTGAGGGGGAGATGGGGAGGCAGGTGGGAGTCTGGGGGGGGCGGGGGAGGGCTCGGTTTTGGCCGGTGCACTCCAAAAACAAATGACGGCAAAATAAAATCTGACCATTTTCAAAATTTCTACAAAGTCAAATTGATTGGAAAAAGGACAATTTAGTGATCTGATAAGACAAATGTTCACCGTTTCCTGCAGAAACTATTAGAAATTATAAAATCTACAAAGTTTCACTGTAAAATACTGTAGCAACATCTGGCAAACAGTAAGAAGTGAAGAAACTTTGCAATTTGTAAAATGTTGCTTAAAAATTATCATAGGAATGAAATGTGAATTAGTTATGAAGACATGAGAAAATCTGCAAAATAGCAACAATATATTTTTTTTTCATATGCAAAAAATCAGAAATGAAGTGATTTCTAATAATGTATTCAGTTCAATTGATTTATTCAGCTCTTGTTCACAACAAATGTCATTTTACAAAAAAATTAAATTCAGTCATTACATTGTAATTGATAATTGATCCTAATTGTACAGTCCTAATTGAGCTGATAGTTCATAAATAGTTGAAGATTATGAAGAAATTCATTTAGACAGGCTTTGGGCTTCAACTGTTTTATTATTTACAGTCACTGTATGATCCAAACAGTTGCTGCGTTTCCACAGTTGAGAAGTTGTGATTTGCTGTCAATGTTAGCAGAATATCGACAAAGTTTTACACACATTTGTAATGGAAATGCAGTTGTAGTGACTACAATACTTCTGCTGTGTACGAGATCCATCCATCCATCCATCCATCCATCCATCCATCCATCCATCCATCCATCCATCCATCCATCCATCCATCCATCCATTTTCTTCCACTTATCCAGGACTGAATCACAGGGAGAACAGTTCCCAGGTCAGAATATATTGTCCACCAGTGTTTTCCTGGTCTTCCTCTGAGTCTCTTCCCAGCGGAACAAGACTGGAAAACCTCCTTTGTCCGTTTGATGCAGAGGAGCAGAGCCTCTAATTTAATATCTGCCTAACCAACAACGTATATCTGTTTGTTGTTACCCATATCTCATGACCACAGACAAGAAAATCTAAAGAGTTCAATGGGTTTCACCCTGTGTTTATCAACTGAATTGGTTAATTTGGACGTTTTTGTGTGTGCACATTTAGTTTCCAAGTCCTAAATTTATTTCAGAGCAACAGGTTTGTGTGTATATCCGGGGTCTGTACATCCTTTAAAAGCCTTAAAACGTCTTACATTTATTTAAAAAATATAACTTGACTTTAAATACATTAATCAAAGGTTGTAAATGTTGTGTCACGTCTATTTGGTACAGGTCTTAACTTGGATTCATAATAGTCTTTAAAAGTCTTAAATTTGATATTTGGTATCTTGTATTTGTCCAGAATGACTTCTTAATAAGATACAATTTAAATGTATTTGAACAGGCTTGATGTTTTGGTTGATTTTATTTATTTATTTATTTTTTTCAGATTCATAAATGATGAACTTTATAGTTGGCTGTGTTGGACTTGAGGCACGTAAACAAAAAAGCTACTAAGAAGAATAAATGCTGGTGTATTTTACAGACGTTCAGAGGGATTCAGCTCTTTTCCTTTAACATCTTTTCAAGTTATTCCAGGTGACATTCTGACATTTGAGACCTTGAGAGAGGAAATAAACAAGCCAATCCATTCATCAGATTGTGATAGATGCTACATTTTATTGGCACTCTTTACCTCAATTGAAGGAAAGTTAATATGTTGCTTTCACTTTTACTAAGTGAATTATTAGCAATAAAAATATCACTTAAACTGGTTTCATGGCAGTGATTTCTTTATTTCTAGTCACAAACTGTTGAAAAACGTCCTTTAGGGAAGCCATTTTTCTCCAGGGAAACAAAAAGCAAAGGTGATTGTAAAATGTTTTAAAAGTTAATGCTTTCTAGAGCTGCATATGGCAGCAGCTTCCAAAACAAAAAGCATGGCCGTACAGCATATTTCATTTTTTTTTTTATTGCATATTTACTTCATTAAATCAACATGGTGAGTTGAATCAGGTCATGCTCCATGTTTGTGGGGATGAAACGGAACGGCCACACTATTAAGGGTCGCTCTATCTCTTGCTAGAACTGTGGATTGTAACCTTAAGGTCGTGCAAGAAAACTGCGATTACGGTAATGATTTGTTTGAGTTTTTGGAGAAAACCATGCCAAAAGAAAGTTGGGTGAATATCAAATATTTAAAAAAATATAATAAACTGAACCCGGTTTACATCCTGGGCGAAGACCTTTTTGTTATGCACCGGACAAGATAAGGTTTCCCACAAGAGCACTTTGCTTAAAAATGTTCCACAGCTCTATCTGCAGCAGCAGGATTAAAGCTGAGAGATGACTGCGATCCAATCGGAGACAGTGACGGGGACAGCAGTCGAGAGGTTGCCAACACTGACCTTAAAGCGACCGGCGAAGCCATGGGACAGCTTTTATTTCCCAGAATTCCCCCATAAGGTGTGCACTCATGGCTCGCTGTGATGATTTAGGGCTGTTTATTGCTGCTCACTTAAACATTTACTTTTCAGCACAAGGTGAAGCCGAGGAGAAAAATGTCTTTGCGCTGGACTCAATGTCTGGAGGATTTAACACCATCCATCCATTCCAACCACTACCACAACACCGCTGACGTTTACAAGGCACAAGACTGGGAAAGTTGCTTGAAGAAATCATGGGATGAGGACTTGGCCGAGTGCCTGGGAGACCAAAGACAGGTTGGTGTATTTGGAAAGTCGCTCACGGAAGTAGGCAGCATTGCTACGTGGTGTCTTGGCAGCCGCCTCGGCGTTTCACTGCAACACGTTGTTTTGATTCAGTTCCTCTTTTTAATGAGCCATAATCCTTTACTGTAACATGGCTGGAAGGAGATCCAAAGGCCCCTGCTGGGTGAATTATTATCAGTTTATGTTCCAGGCCAGAAAGTAAATAAATGAACTTTCCTCCACGTGTTCTGAACCTTCACTCTTTTATGTTCTTCTCCTGAAATTCCCTCACTCTGCTTGGGCCATTTTAAAGTTCCTTTTGTCCCTTTTTTTTATTTTGTTACCTTGCTTCCTCCTCCATTTGATTTTCTTTCCATCTTTGAAATTTATTGAAAGCTTTTTAAGTATAGATCTTCTATATGGAAAGTACCTTGCATTATTGAAGTATGATTTCTTACAGACTGTTTAAATCTTAAAGATTCAGGGGGACCATTTTATTTTTAGTTCTCTCCACAGACTTTCAATTGCATGCAAGTCAGATAATCAACTGTCTTATTCTAACAGTTTCATTTCCTCTGAGTTTTAATGGCTGTGTATTCTGATCATTGTTTGTCTGATAAATGCATCATCTTTGTGTCTATAGCTTCTCATGAAGAATGTCCTGGTTCATTTCTCTGTTTATTATTTGTTCAGCTATATAAGCTGAAGGACAGCCTTCTCCGAGAGTTGAGTTTGATCTAATCTGACCACATATTAGGGGTCGGGTCAGTTTTTGGACATAGAAATGTATCAAAATATATGTACAGTGAACCCTCGCTATATCGCGGTTCACCTTTCACGTCTCGCTGCTTCGCGGATTTGCATCGTGCATTGTGGTCTGTTTTCTGATTGGCTAAACAGTCTCTCCACTTCTTCTCTATGTGTCAATAATGTTGCAGTTTAATATGTACACATTCGTAAAACAATTTGCCAAATTTAAGTTTGCAAACATAATCGATGGTGGCATGTCGGTTTATAAGAATCTTTTTGCCCAGAAGAAAAAAGTGCGACAACAACAACCAAATAACTATGTTCTTCGCTCGATAAAACTCACCTGCACAACAAACCGCTACAGAGCGGAGTCAGGATGCAGCAGATCAGTCAGAAGAGCAGTGAAATACATGTGAGTCACTATTTGTCCTTCTGTACTTTGTATTTTTTTTTATCATAATCATTTTTCATTTTCTCCCGTTCTAATCCAATGACTCGGGTCGCGATGCTGATCTCCGCAATATGAAGCCTTCAGTTCATTAAAAAACAAACAAACCAAAAAACGTTTATACGGTACTTTTATTTGTTAAACAAATGCTTGGGCCTGTAAAAAGGTTTTGTTCTTTGGTTTCAATGTATTATGGAGTATTTCATTGTACAATAATTGTAAAAAAATAAATAAAGGTTTCTACTTCGCGGATTTCACCTATCGAGGGTTCATTTTGGAACATAACCACCGCGAGGAAGGAGGGATCACTGTACCCTAAACACACATGCTCAATAGCTTTCTTCCCTGCTGTGTTTTGGTTTTCTTTGGCTTCCCAAATGCAAGCTATTACATTTACTGCTCACAGCTAATGTAGTCACTGGTGGTTGAGACAATCAAACTACAGTCCTCTCTAAGTGCATCTTGAGGGCATTTGCAGCTATATTGGTTGGAGCGATCTGATTATGGTCTAGTTTAGAGCACACACTGGACTATAACTGATGGACTAATATATTAATCCGTACATTCCTCCTTCTGTGTGTGCGTGAGAGAACAGTGACAGACATGGCGTCTGCTGACAGCCCTGCTCGGCCTTATCTGCCCTGCAGGAGCGACATTAGAGAACCGTGGGGTGGGTGGGGGTACGAGGGTGATGGAGAGGCGTGTGTGTGTTTGTGTGTGCGTTTCTCTTTTCGACACACACTCTTAACAGTCTACTTCACTTTTATTTTTCCTCTTGGGATGTTGAGAAACTATCTGACTCTTGAACTCTTCACTGCTCATTGTTTTTTTTAAACCACCAGTTGTCTGAGTAGCTCTAGGATTAATCAATATCACACAAAATATACAGTTATGCTGCTTAATTGTAATCTAGGATAATTTTAGAAATTACAAATAATTTCAATATTAATTATTATCTACAAAAAGAAAACACCTGAAGTTAATACACCCTGGACAGGTTGCCAGTCTATCGCCATATATATATATATATATATATATATATATATATATATATATATATATATATATATAAATTCTCCATTAAGA
>CAEFZX010006628.1:0-76792 GCA_903066825.1 Alfaro cultratus
AAATACCAAAATTAAAACTGCACAAAATAGTGAAAGGGCAAAATGTTCTGCAACCCAGATTTTTATACTAAACTAATTTTTTCCAATATAAAATACACAATTTTCCAGAACACTGACAGCTAAAGTAGGTAATTATCAAGCTGTGACTCCTGACCTGCTAAGCAGTTATTAATTTTGTTAATATGTTTTCTCACATTTTACTACATGAAGAAAGTACTGAACAGAAGCCTGATAGAGACGCAGTGCCTCCTCGAAGTTCTGAGCTTTATCCTCCTGAGCTGCCTTGCTGGCGAGATCAATCGCTTTCTGAAACAATAGAAAGAGAACAAAACAATCTTAATTATAACAGCACATGTTTGTACTAATGTTAAAAGGAAAACCTAGCAGCAGATTTATTAAATTAGCAACGTAAAATATAAAAAAACCAACTGCAAATTAAGCAGAAATTAACTTTACACTAAAAAGGATTTAAACATGACTTGACTTATTGTATAGATAAATTTTATAAACAGACTGCCATAATCTCCTTAGACCAGATTTACGGCTATTCCTGTCTTATTAGGCAACATCATACACACACAATAGGATCTTGTGACGAACTTTCAAAGCTTTTGTTTTATTTCCTTGTCGTACTAAACGGAAAAAAAAATTTACTGCACACACACACACATATAAACATACATGTTGGTCATAAGGGAAATATATATACAAATAGAACTTTCTTTATCTAAATTAAAACGATCCAGTATGTTCTCCGATCAAACGCATGTATTATGAGGCCACATAAAACCTGCTAGCTTGTCAAGATAACCTCTTTAGCTTCCTTTAGAGTGAGTAAAAGCTCAACAACCGCATTACAACAGACTTCAGTGCTAGAAACGTAGCAGAAAGCACATAAAAATGACGTTAGCCACAGCTGGTCACTTTATTCATCACAAATTAACCACCGACCTGTCAGCTAATTTAGCTAGCAATGCTAATTAGCCGCTATTGTTACAATCGTTAAACACTTTGAACATATTTAAAAGGAACAATATCTTGCAAAAAAGTTAAAATACCACCTCACATTTCTGGATTACAATATTACTAACACATTAAGTAGAGGTATTTAGGCTTAAAAAAAACTTTTTTTTCTATAGGTTGCTGGAGCGCTTTAGCGAAGCTCGAGGTTTGGTCGCAACACTTACCTGTAAATTATTGTTGGCCATAAGGGCTAAATCACTGGCTCGATATCCCACAAAAACACCACAACAGTGAGGGAAAAAATGCTTTTAAACACTCTACGTTAAATTTCAGCCGCACATGTAAACTGCCAGCTCAATAATCGAGGTTTAGAGCCGAATTGTTTTCGTTTGTCAGATCGCCTGGAGTCAGATCAGGGAAGCCACTTCCGCATTGAAAAGTCGACGTTCGCGTGCACGGAATGTGATGACGTCAAGACGTCGCTCCAACAACGCCCTTTCCTTTTTAAGAGGAAAACAAACAATCTCATTTTATTTTACAACAGTAGATTGAAGATAAGTGTTAATTTGCGGACATTCCCCTCCAAAAATACAAGTATTTACTTTCTAGAGGTAGTTAGGTGAAATTCTAAACCAAACAAGTATCTATTCTGTTTTCTTGTTATTTTTATTGTTAGCTGAAGTGAAACACTATATGTAGAGCTCAGACAGGAGGTGTACAGGTTAATGTTCTTACCTCGTGCGAGGTAAATTTAACAATACTCAGACCTCCTATCACCAATACAAAACATAGTTTGTACTTCTTCATCGCAGACAATACTGTCCACATGAAATAAAATGCAATGTAATGACCTCTTTATTCTCTAGATACTCTTGTAGATGTTCCACTCTGTCCAGATACTCTTTACATGTATCTCTAATCTTCTGGTTGCCATCTTTCCCTTGAGGTTCACCTGAAAAGAGCAAACGAAATTCAAATAAGCATCACAAAAAGAGAACACTTGTCATGAAATATCTTTTGTTGTATTGTTACCTACTGTAAAAAAAAAAAAAAAAGATTGTGGAATCAGACAATACACATATCAATCAAGCCATGGCATTAACAAATTCAGGATGATCTAAATATTATGCCAGTAATATAGTAATGTTTGTGACATCAGTTATGTAAGCATCCCACCATCTCAACGCACGTTTCAAAATGTGAAGAAAATACTTGACGGCGTGTTGGTAGGATCGAATGGCCTCCTCATAGTTTCCAGCCTGGTCCTCCTGTGAAGCTTTCTGTGCTACAGCAATAGCTTTCTGAAAGAGCAAGAGATTAATCACACTATATTTTGTAATGTTAAAGCTGCAATTTCTTTCAGTCATAATAAATCTTTTAGCTTATCCATTTGGAGGTGTCACTGTAGATCTTGTTTCTCCTTTTCACCTTATCCTTATTTACCTTCTGTCACACTGACCCTCTATATATCATAGGAGTGCACTGATTTAGTTAGTCATTAAAAAAAACAGTATTAAAACTAGCAGGTCAGACATTTTAAAAATTGGGATGGGCCAGAAAACAGTAATTGGTGCTCCCCTAATATATCCTCTTTCAAAACTACTTGGTATCTTCCTGTTTTCCTCTTCCCTGACAGTTTCATATTCAAACTCCTTTTTCCGATATATCCACTATCCTTTCTATGTGCTCATCCAAACTATCTCTGGGTGATGGGTTTGGACTTTTTGCCAAAAGAAATCTCGTATTCAGTTAACCAGAAGTCATGTACGGGACACTGCAAGCTTTGGAAGAATGAGACCAAAACTCCTTTTTGTGATGAAATCACTGCGCATGGAAAACTAATACAACACAATTTCCATTAGAACACAATGGCCACAGTGATTTGTGGTGGTGGCAGTATCATGTATGGATGCTTTTCATCAGCCAGAACAATGGAATGATAAAAAAGATTTCCCGGCCTATTCATGGAATAGTTTAGATCAAAAAATAAAATTGGCAATGATACGTATGCTTATCACTGATTTATTGCAACTACACAAATTGTTTGCACACCCAAAAAACTAAAATAATCACTGAGTTATTACCTTCAGTTTTGCACGATATATATCAGAGCAGTGTGTGTCTTTGCTATGCTTAGAGTGCCGTGACATCCAATCACATCCTTGCAATCAATTGCTACAATGAATTTTCAAATAATATTTATTATTACTTTCAAATTAATTGCAATAATGTGTAAATTAACTTTTAATGTCCATATTGCCCACTATAGGTTAGAACAAGCCAGTTACAAACCAGTCCTTCATTTAATTGGGAATCTGTTACAAGACTTTAAAAAAAATTGTGTTAACATACTATGAATCCATGCTGTCTGAACTTGAGCTTTGAGCAAAGTAAATTTGAGAAAACCAACTAACAAGCAAAGCTGGTTTACAGTGGGAATGACTTTATGTATAAACACAAAGAAGTATCTCTAAATATTCCTCTGACTAAACAGCGTTGACTTTGTTGAACAGTGTGGAGAAATAAGCACAAGGAAGAATGCAGCTCACCTCTAGCGTGGGAGCCATACCGAGATTTGCTGTGTAGAATAGATAGCCACGAGTAAAAGTGTTGCCATTATAAAACACTGTCTGAGTACATCTAAGTAGCTGTATCAGATCCCATATCCTAATCTATCAGCCTGATGTAAAGAAATAAAAAAAAAAAATTAAAAAAATTGATCTGTCAGGAAACTGCAGTGAAGAGGGAACATGGCACGAATAAAATACAACTTCTGTTATAAATTAGCACAAGAAACAGATTAACCAAGTGAACAATAGTTGGATTTTACATTCTGTCAACCACGCAGACGTCAACATGAAACCAGGAAGCTGTCCCGGACCAGTCGTTCAGAAACTTATCCATCCTACCTGGAGATTTGTTGGCTCCATGTGGAGTGGATCATTTAAGTAGAACAGATCGATAAATTAATCCCAGCAAATCTTCTTTGGTTTACGATTTCAGCGTCGCTGAACAGTTTCTGTTTGCTTATCGCTGCCCCATCGCTGACATAATGCGTTCAGTCTGGTTGCCCCGTAAGAAGAATGGTAGAAATGCTTGGACCCAAGAACACTCCTGTCAATGAGTCACACTGTGAAACTCATTTGCTGTTGATGTGCAAGTTCTACACGAAAATTGCTGTTTCTTTTAAAGTCCCAACATACTTTAAAGTTGCTTTCACGTATTCATTTTGACAAATAGCAGAAAAAAATGTCATTTGTTTTGTTTTTACGTGAGCAAAAGTTCTTTTTACTGTGACCTACATACGCTGCGACAAAGGAAGAACTGAAACCAAATCCTAAACTTGAAACAATGTAATGACAAGCTACTCCACTAGAGGACGCCTTCATATAACTTTGGTATGATATGCGTCACATGTCTGCCTGTTTTTTCTCTCTACTACATCACCGTTTCTACAGTCTGTTTCTAACTGCAAAATGTAAAATAAATAAGTGAGACCAAAACAAATATTATCACAGAGAGGTGTTTTAAATGTCACACTCTAAAAGCTGTGACCAGCAGGACTATTTTCAAATGTTTTATTATTTATATGGTTAAATCTGTCTGGTCCACACCTTATATACATTCATGGCTGGTATAAATGACTTCAGTGGATTTTTAAAGAACAGTTGTTGAACCCCGCTGATATTTCCATACATTTATCTGCCAAATTAGAAGCTTCATGGCTTCAGCCATCAGATAAACTCTAGCTTGCTCTTTTTGACACAGAGCAAACTTTTATGTACAAACCGTACGGTCAACAGCAATGAGATCAGGGACATATCATAAGCATAGTGTTAGTTCACTTGATATGTTTGGGATAATTCACATTTTGGAACACCCAATATTGTCCAATTTCAACTGTCTAGCTGTTCAGTAGTGTTAAGTGAACCACTTATAGGTAGTCCTCCTTGTTTCACTCTCATCCACTCTGAGGATGTGAATATTACCCTGGCAACAACAGAATGATGCTGCCACCACCATGGTGGACAGTTAGTCCAATCTATAGGGTTTGAAAACCCATATCTTGAATGTTTCAGTTTTGGAACAAGTAGTTATTTCTTGTTCCGCATTATCTCAGGTCATGTTATTATTCAAAATTGCTTCATCTATCTATCTATCTATCTGTCTGTCTGTCTGTCTGTCTGTCTGTCTGTCTATCTATCTATCTATCTAATGACATTAATTCCGATGATAAAATAAACTTCTGAGCTCAAGTGCTGCCTAATAATCTGCAACCAATAGGCAAGCATAAGAACAAGTGAAGGTAAGCTTGTTATTCAGGAGCCATAAGAAAACAGAAACACGTGTCTCTGGTGAGGGAGTGAAGGCAGTGCTAATTGTGCTGACAGACCTTCGGCCCCAGCTCGCTCCCGGCGCACTGAGGAGTTCAGCTCGTAGAGGCTGACACCTGAGAGCTCTGCCGCAGCGACACGCTTCACTTCATTTCAGAACAAGGAAAACTCGCCTCGTTTCTTTTTTTCTTTTGCGGATATGCGCCGGAAAAGAGGGCACACCTCCAGGAGTGGGACATAAACTTCAGCCATTGTCAGCCTCTAAAATTAGCGGAGGCGCAGATCCACTGAAATATCTTCTCGAGTAAAAAAAAAAAAGGAATACATTTCATGGACAGCTCCAGATGACGAGAGCTCCTCCACTCAGGCGGGGGATTGGGCTCAGCATCTACAAGGATCTCTGATGGAGAACACTCCGCGGCGGAGGATAGGAGCTCATCTCCGGGCTGTGCTGCTCTTGACCTTTTGGACAACACTTCTCAGGGACGCTGACGGCCAAGAAACCTTTAATGACTTGACGGGGTTCAGTTTGAATCCGCCGTACTTCAACCTCGCAGAGGGCTCCAGAATATCCGCAACAGCAACCTGCGGCCAGGATGAAACTGGCGCACCGAGAGTTGATTTGTACTGTAAGCTTGTCGGAGGACCAACTCTGGGTCTCCCTACTCAAAATATACAGGTAAGGGAAAAAAAAAAAATAATAATAACTGTGCAGATCTATGTGTAGTGTTTGTTTTTGTCAAATTGCACAAACAAATAAACACATTAATATTATGATTACTGGTAGTATTATTATTATTGCTAAATTCAAATTGTAAAGACAAGCATGGTAGCCTTTATTACATCCCAGGGAGCTTTTCCTTGCCCTGACCAACTTGTACAACTGCCAGAAATACTTTTACACTATAGTTTCCCACATTTCCTAGAGGAAGTCTCTTTCAGCAGATCTCCAGAGTTCTCACAGGAATTCCACTCTTAGGAATTCCTGGTCCACATGATTAATACTCTCCACCTCATTTGTGAAGTTGATGTTTTGGCTTTTCCTGGGCCTTAAATGACAAAAAAAAAATGTGTTCTCAGGGTCAGTTTTGTGACTACTGCAACTCTTTGGATCCAAACAAAGCCCACCCGGTGACCAATGCAATTGATGGGACAGAGCGGTGGTGGCAGAGCCCGCCTCTCTCCAGGGGAATGGTCTACAATGAAGTAAATGTTACCCTGGACCTTGGGCAGGTAAGATTATCATGTGCACAATCATTTGTTTTCTTAGCTGTGTCCTGCTGTGTCTTGATAATAACAGGGATGGACAAGTCTACATGCTTGTTGGACTTTTCAGCACTGTAGAAAATAGGATCTGTAGCATCTGTGCAAAGCAGCTTTACTTGCATCTGTCCATCTGAATGGATATTTGCAGTGTTTTTGTTCCTGTTTCCTAGTTCCCTCTTTGTTTTATGCAGATCAACTCATAGTGTTTGTACTGCCGGTATTCCATCAGGTGTTACATGATTATGTTTTCAGTCTGAACTTCACCACCTCAGCAAGCAGTAATCCTGCTTTGCAGCTGGGTTCCTGCCAGGAATCAGATTCACGCCCCTTTGGCTGGAGAATTTGCCTCCATCACAACCCGTGTCTCTGACAGGAGGTTGGCTAGCAGCCTGTAAAACTGCCCCCTCACCCTCGCTTATTTGCTGTGAGGAAAGAAAGGATTGCTGTCTGTGGATTAGAAATCAGAAGCATGCAGAATCGGATTTCAGATGTGCAGGTGGACAAGGGAGCATTGACTGGTTTTGGACAAGCCGCAAAGGCGCCCCCTCTACACCTTTGGCCTCCCTGTGGACACCGTGTCTGACAATGGGTGCGGGCTTTTCTGTCTTCTGTTTTTAGCCAGCGTGAGCTGTGCTTAAACCCTGCGCTGCTAAATATAGTGTGCCCTGACAAAAGGATGGACACATGCAGGGCCTTTAGAGATGTCTGACTTTAATACATGGTAATGCTCAGTTTATTTGGGAACAGGGAAAGCAACATTACTGCATTATAGTGTGCTAAAGAAAAGAGTGTGACTAGATCTGTGATTGTGACTACCTCCTGCACAACACTCACCCTATCATTGATCATAACCAAACAACATCTATAACTGCCACTTTTTAAATGCATTGAGCAAGACTCATATTGCCACCTATTCTGTTACATTGTTCAAATGTTGTGAGAAGAAAAAATAATCATTGATTGAAACATCAGACTTGGAAGATATTTGTTAATGTCAAAATTGATTTAAAGTAGGCAGGATGCATCCCAGTGTCTTAATGAACAGGCTTCTGAATACTTCAGTGTCTTACCACTTTTTTATTGTGTTGCAACCACAGGTGTCAATATATTTTATTGGGATTTTACTGCATGTGCTACATTAGGGTCATTAGCATCATCCATTTTCCATTTAACCCTGACTGGTTTCACTGTACCCATTGAAGAAGAACATCCTCACATTATCCCCACCACATGACACAGAGGGGATGGCGTGTTCAGGGTGATGTACAGTGTTAGTTTTCCTCCACATGCCACACATACTGTTTGGCATGTAGTTCATTTTTGGTCTGTTCTTATGGCTTTCTTCCTTCAATGGCTTTTTTTGCAACCACTCTTTTCCAAAAGACCAGATGAAGTGTTCGGTTCATAGTTGCCTTGTTAATAGTCTTCCGCCTGAACTTTGAGTCGATTTTCACTTTCTCCGACTGTTTCTAAGATTAATATTCTCCTTATTCCAGCTTGTCAGTTCAGGTGGGCAGTGACGCCTTAGTGGGTTTGCAGTTTTGCTATACTTTCTACATTTTTAGAAGAAGATTTGAGCTGACTTCCATAATAAAGTAATACTAAAGTAGTTGTTTCAACTGGATTTAATAAGATTAAACTATGTACATATAATTATCTCCTTATAAGGTGATTTCTGGAGGCAATTCATTACACTGGGTTTTATTTAGCGGTAGAAGAGTAGTAAAACATGCTGAGCGCTGATGCATTTTTCAGATTTTCATTTGTAAACCATTTGGATAACCAGGTTTAACTTTTACTTCAACTTCAAAATTATGTATGTGTTGGTATATCGCATAAAATCCCATTAGAACACATTGGAGTGTACAGTTCTTTGTGACAAAACTTTGAATATTCAGTAATTTACCTGGAGGCTTAACTACCCTTTCCACTGGCTCACATGTTATCTAAGAAAGCTGTCAAATGTCTGTCTGTTCTCTGTGGTTCTTTGATAGCTTTGTAGATTCTTTTGAAACCCACAGGATAAATGATGTTTAATGAAAATGTGTGGGCCAGACAGACCTGAATAGGTGCTGTGGTTTCCTTTCAAGACAAATGCAGGTGCCTGTTCAGCTGGTCTCTGTATAGCTCCAAGCAGATATGTGAGATGGTGGTAGAGACCATGTTTATGTTAAAATGTATGCGGTTCAAAGAAAGGTGTTTTCTTTTTTTAAAAATGTTGTTTCCGGTTTCTTTGTTTCAAAATAGGTCGTTTGAAGCACACTCTGCCAAAATTACAGCTGAAATAATCTTATCCAAATCTAAACTCAGGAAAGTTTTTTTCATAATGAATTTACACAAGTATGACATATTTGTTTGTGAGTATCCCTTGAATATTTCAGTTACGCTGGTATGGATTCCTCTGAAATACTATTCAGGAGTGTACTTACATTGCTGATCCTGATAGTAGAACTTGTCCTGAGTTACCTCACGGAGCTTCAAGCTCTTGCTTTGGGGAAAAAAGTTTGGACAGTTGCCTTGTAATAATTGCAACTGCAGGTCTGAAATTCCTTTCATATTGTGGACCATTTCATCTATGGCCTAGCATAAAGTTTTCTGTTACCAAACCTCTGGAATACCAAATAAATGGCTGACCGTTGGTGATAAGAATTTTACAGCAATCTTATGATTTACATATGGATGTATTTTTTCTGTTTTACTCCAGCAAATGTGCACATTTGAAGGTTTGCATTTTTTGTCAGCATCTGCTAAGGATTGTCCTTAGCAAATACAACTGGCATAATTATTTGGTAACTCTACCACAAACTTCTTTTTTTCTAATGTGATTGGAAACATGGTGGACGCATAAGTGAATTTAGTTAGACATGTTGGCATATTGAATATAAAAATTTTAAATGTTACATTCCAAGGTTTCCCCCAGAAAACTTGCTAAGCCCGGTGGTTGGGGGCTAGGGCAGTCATTCATTCAGCAGCCCGTTGTATTTTTGAGTTAAAATTTTTTTAAAGTTGACAGGAAATCTAAAAATATTCTTTGATAATTATGTGTTATTGAAAGATTGGAAAATTAATACCTGAACACCAACTATAAAGGCTTAAAAAATTGATACATTTTAAAAAGGCTTAAATAAATAGGCATAACTTAGCATGGTGGGGACACAAGTAAAACCTGGTGGCCTGACAGGCTTATAATACACTGGGGGAAAACCCGCATTGTCAAAATTCCAATACCTCAGGCTGAAATATGGTCACAGGAGCAGCTAAAAAGACAAAAGCAAATGTCCAAAGCAAATACTCAGTGTAAGACAAACAACTCTGTCAAGTTTCAGTTGAATTTAGTGCTAAATGTTTCGAGCTGCTCTGCTAAACACCACTGTAAAGAAAAATCTGCCTTCACTCAGAGAACGTATATACTGTGTTTGCTACTGGCTTTCTTAACCGGTTGTCAGATAAAATTTAGTTAATGATTATTTGCATGTAAATATGAATGAGTTGACTGTGGTATATAATTAATCAGCACCATAAAGATGAGTTGTTCAAGCACATTGATCTTTGTGACATCATTAACTGAGGATAATAATTCAAGCACAAACTGCGTTGGATGATAGTAAATCAATCTGGGAATGACAGATTGGTTTAAGCAAGTTAAATACAACTTTGTAAACAAAGTTATTGACTAGGATAACTACCATTAGCTTTAAAAGTTACAACAATCTACATTTCTGCTTTTTGTCCTTTCATACACTGCAGCAACATTTTTACAGTTGGAACCTTCAGCACTGTGTGTGAGAAAGATTATTTTTATTAAATTGTCACTAAGAATTATATGTGGGGCAACCATATTGGATTATTTAGTCTGGGGTGGTGAGGAAATATTGACTTTCACATGTTCTTACCTAAACATTTTTCCAACTTTGAACTTGGAAATTTCTACTTTTGAATAAAAGCAGGACACATAATTATTCTACATCCATCAACCAAAATGTCTGCACTGATAGCATTTGGAATATACGGTTTTCACTTTATATGAAAACCGTATATTTTTATAGGTCATGAGATTTTTTTAGAATCTCTAGATTCTAAAAAAAATCTAGAGAAAACTGGGTAAAACCATTTTTGCATTTTTGATTTACAAAGCTATATATAGAATTAAAACGTTTCTAAAAGATGTGAACTTTTCAAAAATCAGCTTAGAATATTTTTCTGTGCCACACCCTGTGACAGGATCCATCTTTTAACTTCCTTTAATTTGAATGGTTCTTTATAAATGTCAATGTGAGCATGCAAGCTGCTCCCTGTTTGTGCCTTCTTGCCCTTTGACCTATGACCCATGACAAATCCCTTCTTCAATCTGGAAGTGACCTCTGTGGACCTCAGTCTGCACATTGTTGAGGAAATTGCAGCAACTTATCAAACTTTGTTGAAAAGTATTGTTGTGGAGGTATGTTGGGCAGCTTCTGAAAAGCTAACATTTCTACTTTTCTTACTACTACTGAGTGTACATGCAATGGGAAATGACTTTGCGTTTTATCTGGCACAGACATAGAGTTTAGACTTCTGTCTTCTTTCTCTGACCTAAAAAGAACTTTTTTTTCCCTTTTATTTAAAAAGCCCCATTCAGAAAAAAGAAGTTCACAAACAGCAGGATTCATTTTGGATATCTATTTCCCAGATCTAAAGACAGTTAACAGATATCTGTGCACCATTTAATAAGTTCATTGCACAGGCATCAAACCGCCTGGTCCTTTTCCTGGAAAATTTAGCACTTGTTAAACTATTTACAGGGCACAGTAGGTAAGCCATTGTTCTACTAAACATTTACACCCTGTTTCAGACTGCCAGTCGCTCACTCAGTTTTTTTTTTTTTTTTTTTTTTATTCTTGGGAATGTATTTTAGGAGCCATGACCACACGTGCTTATCTGCCTGAGTGAACCCAGAGTAGACCATGTGAGGCAAACATACCAGGGCTCGCTGCTGTATGTCTCCTTTTTGATGAGTTTAAACTGATTGGTTTCACTGAATGAAAGCAGAAGACTGACTAAAAATGTGGTATTGAAACTTGTTGATTCAGGTTCATTGGGTTCTACTGGTGTTTCATTTTGAAGGTAAAAGATGAACATTATTTTGAAGTTCACTGTGACCGTTTATTGGCTCTAAATTTTGGCTAGATTCCAAAATAAAATTTCTTTTTATGAATTGCTAATTAGTTGCTATAAAAATTGACCGTGGTAAGGTTACAGGACATTGGTTCAACTGCAAAGGATGTAAATATTGTAAAATCTCTGACTGGATTGTGTAATAAACTTTGAGGGGAATTCTGACATCCAGGTTAGTCGGACAAACTTGGCTCTTTTCACAACTCTGCAATCTCCATGCCACAAAGCTTTCAAAAACTTAATTTTCAAGACATTCCACAGGAACCTAATCCTCTCTCTCAGGGGTGCACCTCCCACCAAATTTGGTTTGAATGTCTTATTTGCGGCTGTCGCCCCCTTTTGTGCTTAGAATCCTCCAAGGCAGGTTTTGTGTGACAACCTTTCGGTGCTCTCTTGCTGTCACAAAGCTTTAGTTCTCATAAAGCCTCATTGAAAATGACCTGGCCCTCTCTTTTCACAGGATACATGGGTAGAAATAGAAAGGTGGTGTACCGGTAATTTTGTGGGGATGAAGTGGCAGAACAAAAAGCAATTATGAACACATACAAGCAGGGTAAAAAGTTGGTACATTATTTGCATCACTTTCAAAGTTGTAAGTATTAGAAAACAGGGATAGGTTTGTTTTAACAAAGATAGCTAAAACAAAACAAAACAAAAACAATAATTATCTTAACTATATTTATTGAAATAAAGAATAATAATAAGAAAAAAAAATTGAGTGGGCCTTTGAGGTCCCAAAATTTCTAATTTTGCCAAATTAGAAATGGCAAAATTAGATGCCATTTCTAATTTTGAAATGGCATCAGTAAATGTGTTCTGCAAGCTGAATGAGGCAAGATGCTCTACGTTCCCTGACCCACAACTTACTGGCATCAGCATCGCTAAGCAAGAAACAGTGGGTGAGGTACAATTTCAGCACAATAATTAGTGTTTGCACCACTTGAGTGCTTGGTTTTACTGAAATGCCCAGTAACAGTAGCAAATCCAAAAATATGTATATTTCCTGTAGTTGGCATAGATCAGTGCACTGGAATTCACTTGAAGGTCCAGGCTACCTACCTACCTGAGCCAAAGCATGAGAGCATGAGCCAAAAACAAGTGATTACAGTCGAAAATCCATTCAGTCTTGCCATAGACATGTGATTTGTTGCAAGGATTTGCAGATACAGTGCAGCTGGCTCAGCCCCGCGACCAAATTGGCTGTTAGACCTATTGTTGCAGTGACGATTGAGGTGATGTAAGTGACTGTGTTTAGTGGGGCAGCTTTAAAAAGGGGGGGGGAGCCAACGCAGTAGATATTTACTGCTCCCCCTGAACAGCCATTGTGTGTGTTTACCATTTGCAGCCTGGACTGAAGAGCGCCTCACGTTTGTCTGTTGGACTGAGGCTCCACCTAAATCTGGAGCTGTGGTGTGGAAAAGTTTGTAGAGGTTAATGTGGGATCTTTTCACCTTTTCAAGGCATTTGCCATCAATTGGTACATGGCCATGCTAATCTCTGGTCACAGGTCTACTGACGCAGTCATTGATGCAATGGGAAATGTTAGAAGAACAGCCATTTTCCTAGACCTATTTGACAAAGATGTATCTTAAATAGCGCACCCTTATCAAATTGTAAGCTTAGGTAACTTGAAAATAATGTATTTCACATATTAAAGAACTTAAAGAGAATTTTGCTAACCAAGAATTTAATATTAAATGTAGTTATTGACACCTGTTCTATATATTAATTTGCATGGCTTTGTATACATCGCACCATTTACTTACAAAGCATTTAGCACAAAGGAACAATGAAGTGCAAGTTCTTGAGCAGCTGCAGGCTAAAGCTTTTAAAAGAAAAGTGCAAGCAAGTAGAAACATGAGTGATCATTATGTGTCTGTAACACCTACATGCATTTCTCTTGTAACTTTTAGCCAACTGTTCTGTTGTTACCGCATAAATTCTGTCATGGACACAGAGAAAATATACTGGTCATCCTCCCCCCTCCTCCCTACTTTGCCCCACCTGTTCTAGGCAGACAAACAGTTGTACATTGCATTGTTGCAAAGTTGGGGGGTGTGGAGTAGAGGCCACGGGGTGGAGGGTATGTTGGGGGTGCTTCCACTCCACCCCACCACAGAATGTTCTGTCTGCAAGACTGATTCACTCCAGCAGAAATTGATGCCACTTCTCCTTTTACATGAGCTCTCTGATCTCTCATCAAGCTAGCTGAAGCTTTCTCACATTCTGTTTTCAGCTGTAGTTTTACTACGCTCTTGGAGCTGAATGACTCTTTGGTTTAATTGGATTTGCCATAAATGGAATCACATCTTCATTTTTCCTTTATATTATTATTATTATTATTATTATTATTATTATTATTATTATTGCAGTTTTAAAAATTGTATATTGAAAATTGCAGGTTACCATTATAAGCCTTACAGGAGAGTTTTAAACAACCATAATAAACCATAATGTGCCGAAAGAATGTGTGGCTGCTTATTGTTAATATGGAAAAAAGGTGTAGGGAGCACGTTTACAATTAAGATCATCGACGCAGAAAATATGTGATGTGTAAGTTAAATCACCCATGAAAACAATCTCTAAATTGGAACACTTTTGCTTAAGGGTTTTGAGAAAAACTGGAATTTTAGTTTTTAAGAAAAACTCAACAAAAACTTGAAAAAAAAAGAACACGTTGCAATCTATGCACTAGTTACTAAACATCGCTGGAGCATGAAGTAAACAGCCAGCACTGTCACATTTATTGTTTGTAAGCGTGATATAAAGCATGTGATGATGTCTGCAGATATTGTTAAATCAATAACTGCTCTTTCTAAACATTTCCTTGGCATGTTTAGCCACAAAGATTAGCTTCATCTGCAACTGTTTCTTCTTGGTGTTTGAGCCAAATGCCTGAGAGAACGTCTGACTGCAGCTGCTGCCTGATTATAAATCAGCATTTTAACTTCCATCACATGTTTAGCATTAGCCTGATAAGATTTTTTTTTAGGACCAAACAACAGAAAACTTGCTACATATAAACTGCTAGAGTTGGAGTGTTGTGTCTTGCAGAAACACTGAATGACCAACCCATTCTCACTCCCAACTCGTCATATATTGACGCTTGAGCAGGTTCCCTCAGCATCACGCATCGGGTACCCCCTTCATGTCAATAATTGATGAGAAGATAGAAAAAACAGCTGGTTAAGCTGTATAAATTTGGACTGCTTTTTGTTTGGTATTCATAGGATTCCATCAGAAGTTGCTATTTCTTCATACTCATTTATTACTCATTTTATTATTATTTGTTAGCTATTCAAGCTTCTCAGGAAACATTTTTCTTGGTGTCTTATTTACTAGATAAATCACCATATAAATCTTCTCTTCATTAACTCAAATTTGAACTAGACCCCTTTGTTGTGCGTCAGAACCCAATTTTGGATTTCCAAATTGAACATCATCACTTTTCTAGTCGGATGACTCTCTGGTGCTTTGTGCTCATTTTGCCGCTTTCACATTTGACGTATTTCTTTTGTATTTATTCAAGTCTTTACTCATGCATTTAAAAATCTCAAAAAAGACAAAAATAAATCCCTGGGTTAAGAAAGAGCGTTCTTGATTCTTTCTCAAAAAGACATGGGGACGGGTTTACTAATCTTGGGACAAAATACTTTTTCCTTTTCATAATATCATCAGATAATCAGAGAAATTATATTTGTTTCCTTAGATGGCATTGCAGTGAAAGTAGGCACAAGTACTTAGTGCATCCTCTTAGGAGCATTCTGGCAGCTCTCTGAGTTAGTGTTTTTTTCCATACGAGGTCTGCTCTGTTTAGAGCTACAGGAGGCTTGGAGCCTGTCTTGCGGGTCATGGTTCATGACATCGGGTGCACCCTGGACAGGTCACCCATCAATCACAGGATCAACATAAGGACACACAAGAGAAACAGCCATGCACCCACACACTCACTTGGAATCATCAATCAAACTAATTCACACAACTGTGGTGTGTAAAAGGAAACCAGCACAAAAAACTCCCAATGACACAGAGGAACATGCTTTAACCAGAGAAGTGTAAGGCAGTCAAACAATAAATAAATAAATAAATACAAAAATCTGCTTGGGTTTTGTAGCTTAAGATTATTAGAACAGGAGTTTTGAATTTATAGGAGAGCTAAACCCCCCTCAAAGCTAACTCTCCTGCCCAACTGCGTTATTTCTATTAGGGATAGGGTTAGGTTGTAAACCTTTTGCTGTTGCTGTACTTGATGTTCCATGCATACATGTTTACCTGAAGATGTGGAGTTTACCTGGTTTAGATTTGTTATAGCAGCCCATGGTGAATGAACCGGCAAAACAATATACTTCATTTAAATTAGAAACATGTATTTAATAAATAAATGAATACTTGATTTTAGCTGAGACATACAGACGGCATGGCTATTTTATTGGTGCTTAGTATTAATTGAGTATAATCTAAACACCACAGCTTATCCAAATTTTGTTGCTGACTATGTCCATTCCTTCATGTCCGTGTGACTCTACTATGGTGTTTTAGAGCAATGTCTCGCCTGTGTATGTTAAATGTTTTCCTGTTTCCTCCCACACTTCAACAACATGTATGGTAGGTTAATGGGTGACTCTTAATTGACCCTGGGAGGGAATGTGAGTGTATTTAGTTGTTTTGTCTCATGTGCTTTTGTGTTGCCTTTATAATCAACCAGCGTCCATGATGAGCCCTCCACCCCCATCTTTTGCTCATTGACTGCTGGGATAGTCCCCCCGGCCCAGTGACCCTGAATGAGACAAAGCAGTTACAGAAAACAGACAAATGGATGTGTTGTTTTGTGTACATAATGTCTCATAGTGCAATCAAAGGTTAGGTCACAGTCTTCCTGGCAGTACCTCTGATGACTTTGTTGTAATTGTTATGACTATTTTGCTATCTATGACACTGAGAATTTTTGTCACAAACCACATTTGCACTGAATGCAATTTGTGTTGTTTTTACCTCTTGTGCTTTTCTGATTTGCAAAAGGTCATGCTCGAATAAACATGTTAAAATTATCCAGCATGGTAAACTTTTGTCTAGAATTGTAATCCAGGACAGAGGCAAAACTAAAAACAGATAACATTTTGCTTTTGAGCTGTTGTGTTACATAATAAAAGCCTTTGTTTGGAGAAGAACAAAGAAAGATTTCTATTTTTTGATGGAAAAAAATGGAGGAAAAAGTTTAAATGACATGTTGGTATTTATATTTTTACTGTTTAAATGAAAAGCAATTACTTGTGGGGAAGTTTTTTGCAAGATTCTAATAATTTCTTCAAAGTTTTTAACACTGTCCTGACTTTGTTTTCATAACTTAGGGATTAATTGTGTCTTCCGTTCAAATTTTTTTTTTCTTGTGTGAGCAAGACAAAAAAACGCCTTTGTTATTAGACAAAAGCTAATAACAAAAGTTTTTGTTATTAGGCCTTTTCATAATAGAGTAAAATCTAGTTGTTGCATAAACTATTGTCTTAACGATGGATTTAAAAAATTCCTATTTGGATTATGTTATAGCTGATCATTTTGTTCAAAATAAATAGATTACACTGCCTTGCAAAACCATTCGTATCATTTAAACCTTTCTTATATTTTCTCATGTCACTTTCATAAACTTCACTATGTTTTGGTGATCAACATATTTAGCCTCCTGAACCTACGCATTACAGCTTTAATTACAGCTGGCAAATCTTTTGTGGCATGTCTTTCTCAGCTTATATACTTAGACACTGAAATTTCTGTTCTTTCTTCTTTGCAGAGTCGCTCAAGCTCATTCAGCTTGGATCAGGGGTCGGGTTTACAAAATATTTTCCGTATTTGACTGTTTTTTTATGAAATGGCGAAATGATCTGAAGGCCAAACTTCACTTTCACAAATTATAGATTAGGCTTGTGGTAAACCCTAAATTGAACTTCTTGTAGTATTTGTTTAACCAGGGTGTTGCTTTTACCACTCCTCTATTAAGAGCCAGATTTCTTAGTGTACAATTAACAGCTTGTCCACCTGGGCTGCAGATCCTCCATTACCCTGGGCTTTTGACTGCTTCGCTGATTAATGCACAAAAGATTGAATTATGCACAGGTGGAAGCCATTTATCTAATCAAGGGATATCTGTGGGCGGTTGAGTTCACTGTATTTTCCCTTTATTTCATTCGGTGGTGTCATTGTAAAAGGGGCTGAATACAAATGCATTTCTAGTAAACATATTAACGAGGCAGAAATGACTGGATCAAAGTAAGACAAAGGTAATGCAAGGTCTCGTTGTTTAGATCCAGCTTTTCCTTTGCTCCTCTAATAAGTTAGGGGGAAGCTGGAGGTCATATTTGACACATCACTCGGACTGAATATCTGTCAGAAGTTAACTTTCTGCTTTATATTTGATGATTTATGCACAGGAGAAAATGTTGAGGGTTAGCAGAGTTATTGAGTGGTGCATGTGTCCGTGTGTGTGTGTGTTGTGTATCAAATTTAAATTTCACATTGCTATGAATGAAATGTGGAAGGGACATTTTAATGTAGAGTTTTAAAAATGGTGTTTGGTCTTGTGGGACACTGATGGCTCTCTTGTTCTTACGTGTTAACATGCAAGGAGAAGTCTTCAGTCCCCTTACATGAAGTAATGTGGCACACCAAGGTCAGGAATTTAAGAAGCATGACTAAAGGCGAGGAAGGCCGTCTATGGCTGGCACAGCTAACCCCCTGACCTTTTTTCATTCTAAACCTCTTTGTGCAACACTCACAGCCAAAGCTGCTGTGGATGCTGGGTAAACAGGGGCTCAGCTCAAGTGTTTTCCAAGTCTATTAGCCACAAACTTGTCAGTGTGTTTAAAGTCTTGTATGACAATGGAATCCTCCATTGAGGGTGCATGGCATGTCATCACAATATTTCAAGGCCCTCCCCTCCAAATGTGCTGGACATAGTTCAGGAGTGTGTGTTTAGATTGGCAGGATGCAGTTGGAGAGAAAGCAAGACTGTGCCAGGACATGCTCCAGGGATCGTTCTTCCACGATTACAGGAAGATCATCCTATGTATCCTTATAAAGAACTTGAATAAATGTTATTTGCAGTATATAGTATATAAATGTTTTAGCTTTAGAAAATAGGAACACATTTAACACAAAAGTCAAATCTCTTATGATTAAAATGAAGACTGTCCTCATCTATAAAGACCATAATTAGAGTTTTTCACAATAAGCTCCAGCATCTCTCACCGCTGGGGTTCCAAGACTCCACTCTGGGTCACTGCCTTTTAATCTGTGGATGTTGCCTTTGTGGTCCATTTTACAAATCAAAATATACCTGTGAATTGCAAAATAGTTTATTCAAATGGTTCAGCTACCTCCTGAGCATGTCAGAAGGTTTGTAGGGACCAGCTAATGAAGTATCACTTGGCTTACGTACAGTATGTGTAACCAAGAAAAGAACTAAAACATGCAGGATTCTGACCCTCGAGGACTGATTTTGGACACCGCAGGAACTTGAGGTTACATTTGTTTCATCAGCTTTTTATATCCTCAGAGTTCATACATGTTTCCTTCACAGATGATCTTTGCAGTAAAATTGTTCCACATGTTCTGTTTTGTTGATGGCAATGAGTGGCCACATACCGACTACATATTACTGATCGAAAGATTTGTGGACAAGAAAAACAATTTGTTTTCAGCAGAAGAGTTATAGGCCTTTCCGTTTTAGTGTCTGACCTGAAAAGTCAGAAAAATGTGTTTTTAAACCATTATCCTCTTTGAAGAACAATAAGAAAACTGATTAAGATTATTATTTTTTTTTATGATTTAAACTTTTTCTTTCAGTAAAATGTCCCTTGCCGCGCCATGTATTCTCAGTATGAGGGATTTGTTGGAGAGTTAAGGACTCAATTTCTTAGATAGAAACCTTTTAAATGATAATTTAAAAGGTTGATAATACGCTAAACTTGGCTGCATTTTTTTAATAACTAGGATCAAATCAAGTCTGACTTGACAAATGTGCTTCTTGAAGACTGGCCATAAATTCCTATAAACACAGCCCTAAAGCTTTTGGCAAGCCTTCCTAGAAGAGTTGAAACTGCTATAGTTGTAAAGCTGTAAAAGACCTCTGCTTCTGGGCCGACATCATGTTAAACTCCATGGATTAAAACCAGGCTGCCACTCAGGTTCATATGTGTGTGTAGGCAGATGACACAATACTTTAAATATACAACATATATTTTTTTCTTCCACACAACGTTTCACAAAGAGTGTTCTGGAATGAGTCTTCCAACATAGATATTTCTACCTAAAGAAACAAACAAGTTCAACCAGCTAAGTCGTCAAGGCTCTGTACATTTTTAAGTGGCTTAAAAGATCTATTTTCGTCATCTCCTTTACAGCAACAAGTGTCATGAAAGGTTTTCAATCCTGTGTTGCTGTCAGTGACGGGCTTCTGGAAGCAGTGCCAAGCTTTGTTTTGGGGTCATTAGACCAGAGGGGGAATGTGTTGCTATGTTTGGAATTTTGAGATGGGTTTGCATGCCAGCCAGCACGTCTCTTGCCACCCCCGCCCCTTTGCTACCCACCTTGTCTCTCTACCCTCCTCCATCTTACTACCACCAAGCCCTCTCTTCATGTCATCACAGATCTTGTGAACTAAACTTCCTTTTGGTCCACAGAAAAATAGACAAACCAATAGTAGGTCACTTTCTTCTATTATTAGACAACTTCTCGTGTGTGCTATTCATGTCTTTTTTTAGTTATCTGCACATCCTGTTGCATGTGGGTGGAAATGTTCCCTGATTAATTTAAAAACACATGCCATTCAAACGTCAGATTCAAAGAGGGCTTCAAGACTGATAAAGGTCTGCTCCTGATTTGGAACCGGATGATTTACTTGCTAAGAGCTAGAATTCACATTGTGATGGTAAATATGGACACCCAGTTTAGCAGTTGATCCCTGAACTTGCTCACAATGCAACAGCTAAATGGCAGCTTAAGTTTGAGGCCTTCACTTCCAGGATTGGGAGAGGAATTCATCCAGAATTGTGGGTAATTTTGAAAGAGTAAATGACTCCTCAGCCGAGGCTTTGCCGTGCTTTTCTTTTTCTTTGAAGTCTTAACCCAACTCCTTGCCTCATGCAAGGAGAGATGGATACTTGAATATTTCAAATGCCCGCTGGGCTTTTCATTCTGGCGCTGAGGGATGCTAGACGAGTGTGGGCCTGCCTTCATCCTTGTCAAAAAAGACAGCCTGTAGAAATGTCTTTTTTTAAGTTAGAGCACTACATTTTACCTACAGCCTTTCGATTCATCAACTGAAAACCGAGCATTCGTTCTCACAGCACCCTGTTTCGAGACCAATCTATGCACTAATTTAGACAATCTGCATCTCAGGCTTACAGAACGTAACAGGGGCGTGGTCAGGTGAAGGTAAGGCTTTCTGTTGACACTGCAGGTGTCACATGGCAGGCTTTATTACAAGTAATGCCAAATCCCAGAAGATCAAACAAAATGGACTGCTATACAATGGCCAATCAACCTTAAGCCAATCCCTTTCAGTGCTTGATAATGATACTGGTGAAATGCAAAGGAAATGCACTTCAGTGAGCATAAGGAGTCAGACACAAACAATCGCTGACTCCCCCTCTTCTACCCTTGTATGGGCTCTATATTTTGATGGAGGTTGAGATAAAGACTTCAGAGAACAAACTCGAATCAGGTGGGCTTAGCTAATGTCTTTTCACTAGCATGGTTGCACCTGCAGAAGTTGTATTCACTCCATGCTAATAAGTGCTCCTTCCTGTAAGCCAAGCTCTGGCTGAATACTAAAGGTAAACAACGCTCTCAAGACCGGAGACTGTTTCAGTTCAAGCTTTTACTTGTACATTTGTTGTTTAAGAAGTTAAAAGAACTATGACAAATTTGTACTGGGACTTCTTGTTCCCTTCCAAGAACGGAAATAAGAATACTGGTAGAGCCCAAAGCCAAGCCTTTCCTCTGTAGAGTCAGTGCAACTCAGGAAACTGGAGGCTTTTGCCAAAATCCGCTCTGAGCAGTGAGCAGTGAGTGCCTTTTGTTTAGACGCCTCTTTGTGCTCTGATTTTCAGCTCTTCCATGTGGCATACGTCCTAATCAAGTTTGCTAATTCACCTCGTCCTGACCTGTGGGTGCTGGAGCGCTCTGTGGACAATGGGAGAAAATTTACCCCTTGGCAGTACTTTGCTCGTAAGTGTAAATCCCTCTGTTTAAAAATTGGTTTTCTGTAATGTAAGTTGACTAAAAGAATATGTACTCACTTTCACTTCCTCTCTGTCGAAGGTTTTCTTTTTAAATCAACAGAAGAAAAACTGTTCATAAGTTTGCATCAAAGACACACAGTGATTTTGTGTGGATTGAATGTTTTTCTTGTTGGTATTTTAATATGTTACAAAGGCAAGAGCAAAAGTGTTGCAAATATTATAAAGCCATCAAATGATGCAGTACAGCCAAACCCCATGATTATACAAGCCAAAAAGAGGGCTGTTATCTTAATAATGCCCAGATTTTTCTTGCAGCGACAGGTTAAACTGTCTGCCATGAAAAAAAAAAAAAAATATTGTGAAGATGGATTTATGTGTGATTAGGGGTGTAGGCTTAATCTATGCACACTGATTATCTGCTTAAGACGATTTAAGACAGGAAATGTTTGTCACTGTTTCCCTGACTTTGTGTGTGTTTATGTGTGGTCTACGTCATTCCGTCATTGTGCATTAAAAAACCAGTCCACATAGCATTAATCAAATTATATTAAGCTGCAGTTATTTTTCAGAGTTATAAAAGGTTTGTTTTGGTTGAAATAAGAGGTAAGAAATCCTCAAAACACAAGAGTCTATGTGGCTTTTTATTCCCTTAAGAAGACCTTTTCTGCTATGATCATTGACCCTAGTGGACTAGCATACAGGACTTAAGCCTGGCTGCAATGTCAGACCTTGGTTAGTGCTTAGTGTTTACTGATATCGAGTTAAGTAAAGACTTAGACCTAAAGGGGCAATAGTTAATTAAGGGATGCCTTGATCAGGATATATTTATTTTTTTGCTCAACGCTGGTCTTAGTTATTTAAAAATACGTAGCTACTCTCAGTCCAGTACTTCATTAAAATCAAAGTCATGTATATGTTTTAAAGTAGATTTGGATTGAGAAATTGTATTTACACATATGAAGTTCTGGAGACTGCATCTATTTTTCTTGACAGATAGTTTGTCTCAATTGAGGTTTCAGACTTGATGAATACAGCTGCTGACTGGAATGAACCTGATATTTTTATGTGGATAAGTTTGCTGAAGTGCTAGGCTGACGATAGCGTGTTAGAGCTCTGTTTTGATATGACTCCTTGATAATTCTACTCAACATATTTCAGTTCCAGTTTATTTCTGTTCCAGTTACTCAAGCATGGACAAAACTGAGAAAAAAACATTGCTCCTGCTTTATGAACTTATTGTGCTGCTTTGAGTAAAGAATGAATCAACCTGATGCGGGACAGCTGTGTATAAGGAGTGGGCAGAAAGAAATTACATGACACACTCAGAATGCGAATAGAGGTCAGTGCTGTTCATGCTGGGTTTGTGGTTGCTCTCTGTGAGCTCTGCTCAGGAGATTTTTATACTTGGCAATCAGAGTAAGAGACACAGTGACAGACAAAAAGAGGACCAACTGTGTCCTCTCTTTTGACACCTGTCATGGTAACAGGTGTCATGCCTGTTACCATGACACCAAGAGATCAGATATGTATGGGATTCCCAACAATGAGTGAATTGGGGATCCCAGACTTGCTGGCTTGAATTTGACAGTGCTGCTGCATTTCTAGCAACTGTTCTACCGTGAACCTTTCATGTCATTATGAAGGGAAAACAGTCATAGAAATAAAACATGCATATGTGGAGAAATCTTCTACAGTTTTAGATTTAAAGCTAACAAAAACATTGCTTGCAACTCTATTTGCTTACTTTGCAACTCGGTATTATGGATTATAATATTTCTCGGCGCTATCACAAAGAAACTTTTTTAGGTTTTCACTCTCAGCCTTTCACTTTGAGTGCACTTGATCCAAATTCCTGCAAATTTATGGCCTATTTTGAGCTCAGCAATGTTTTTACTTCAAATGATTTATTCCCTATTATACTATGTTATCTTTATCTCAGACATTTCTGAGACTTTGTGCAGTAATACTTAAAGTATTCATACTTCTGAAAAAGATTTGGCAGAATATAAGTTAATTCCAAATAAATTCCCTACAAATTAAAATTGAACTCCACCTTTGTGCTTATTATTCTTAATATGTAGCTTATTTGCACAAGCTCTTGTTAATTAGTTTAATCTCACATAGAAGATAAAAGTTGTTTAACATCCATGGAAGAATGTGTGATGAAGACTAAATGGGCAAAATATTGTAAAAATTGTCTTATTCGAAAGAGGTGCAGGAAACCCATAGTTTCATTCTGCTGGATTCTAAGGCTTTGTTTAACCAGAAGGGATATATGCAGTTCCTCCAACAGGCTCTGAGTCTCTTTTCAAGTTGTACCGACACGAACAAATACCATACACAATGATTATTCTTCTACATGTTAACAGAGTACAATATTTTAGACTTCAGTTTTCAGACTTTCTTATATTATAATTTCAGATAGAGGTACTTATTTTATGGACATTGTACACTGAATATTTAGCTTATGTCAGAATGTATCCATTTCTGATAACTAAACACCTTTGAAGTATTTGGTATTCTGCTACAATTGTGATTTCTGAAAAATTCCAATAATTTAACCATAACATTTTGATTTTTTTTTTCCTTCACCTCACTAGATTCAAAACGGGAGTGTATTGAAAAATTTGGAAAACAACCCAATGGTCGTATTTTTAATGATGATGACCAGATCTGCACCACAGAGTATTCACGGATCATACCTTTGGAGAATGGAGAGGTGAAATATGAAATATTCTGGCAACAAATGCCAGACAAGTTTGAACAACACTTCACTTAAAATAAACGCTGTACTTTCCAGATTGTGGTTTCTCTGATAAACGGCCGTCCGGGCTCCAAAAACTTCACATACTCACCAGTGCTCCGTGACTTCACGAAGGCCACAAACATTCGCTTGCGCTTTCTTCGCACCAGCACTCTCCTAGGGCACCTGATCTCCAAAGCCCAGAGAGACCCCACCGTCACACGCAGGGTATGACACAAACCGTGCAACCTGACACTAATGTGACATGTTGGCATCCTTTAGTTTCCCATTTAGACAAAGTTTAGTTTTACACCTCCTGCCTGCCAGCTTCCTTTTTGCTGACACAGTCACACTCCTCTGTTGACCCATTAGGGTTTGTGGAGAACTAAGTCTGGATGAGTGTGACAAGTCATCTTTGGAATTTTTTTTGAGAGGGACAGGTTTGGAAAACTCTTTCAGTCTGCAAGTGTGAGATATAGCACTTCTGGTTAAAGCTCAGGGTGGCAGGCTATTAAAAGAAGCAGAGTACAAATTTTAAGTGGCTAGTACAGAACACTAAGATGTGTTCAAGATGAAATTTCTTGAAGACTTGTCATCTTAGGGAAAATATATTTTTGCTTTAGTCTTTGGAAATATTAAGTCAGTTCATCCCTTGAATTCCTGAGCTGTCCAAATTTGTCAAATGTGACAGATCTACCTGTTTGTGCTGGTGCTGACATTTCTCTGTTTGCTGATAGTATTTTTATAGTATTAAAGACATCAGCATCGGTGGTCGCTGTGTTTGCCATGGCCATGCCCAGGTCTGTGGTGTTGGTCGGAATCTGGACAACCAAAGCAGGTCTGTAAAACTCTCAAACTTCAGCCTTGTTGCCCATTTTTATGGGGGTGAAATTATTTTTTTACTTCTCACCTTTTACACTTTAAGCTGTTTTCTTTATATCTGTTAAATGTACATTTTAATCTTATGTTTATTCGCTGACATAGCTTTGTTGTCAATGTGGACTATAGTTTCTGTTGTTTAAAACCAAACTAGTTGGATGGATTTTTGCTAAAAACAAAGGAGCCAAAAAACCACAGTCACAATAGGCAAATCTCATCTTTCAAATCTTTTAAGGATGCAATCAAGAAAAATGATTCATGGCAGCAGGGAAAAAAGAACCTTTATTCCTTTCATAGTGAAGTTCAATGTAGAGACTTTTTATTACCATAAAGTAGTGTGGGAGGAGATCCCATGTGGAACACATAAATCTGTGAGATAATTTGGAAGGAATGTTTCTTACTGCAGAATAATCAAAGAGAAAATGTTGCACAATCAGGGAGTCTGAGAATGGAGAGATCCAACCATGAAAAATGCAGTGGAAACAAATAAAGATTCTACTTCTATGGATGATCATTGTAGGTAAAATGCTGCTCTATCATTTTACTGTGTTGCCAAACAGCAACCACTCATTAGCGCAATGTATTCCCATTCATTTTTTTGATTTAGAAAAATACTTTCTCTTTAGTGAACGTGAGAAATTTTCAGACAACACATCATCAAACATAAATGATTATGTCTTCCTGTCACACCCTGGGTGTGACACAAGACTCAAAAAAGTGACTTTTTAGATAACTTATTTAGTTTGAATAATTGAATAAAAGACTTAACTTATAATGTTGTAAGTACTTCACAACATCTGACAGCTTTTGGGAGAAGCTGCTCTTTAGAAACCAAACGCATCCATTGTTGTGGATGGTAAAATTGCATTTCAGAAATCTTACCTCTCCCCATATTATTGATGCTTTACCAGTTTGGTAAACAAGCCCTAAAGCCAAAACAATTTGATCATCACAGTCACATTTCCAGCTAAAATTAAATCAAATGTCACTCTGTGTTAAAGGCAACACGGTTGTCATAACTTCATTGCGATAATGTGTCAGTGATATACAGCTTAAACTGTTGTTCTCAAAGGTGTCAAACATCACAGAATCACTATGTACCGCCGTCTCGTCCTCTTTCTTTAGATTCCAGTGCGAGTGCCTACACAACACCTGCGGCGAGTCATGTGACCGCTGCTGCCCAGGCTTTAACCAGAAGCCGTGGCGTGCTGCAACTGTTGACAGCCCCAACGATTGTCAGCGTGAGTGTTATTTTGTGCAGTGCTTCATCCGACATGTAAGGTATATCTCACTCTGCTCCTCCTCATGCTGCTGGCTCTTGAATTACTGTCCCAGAAGTGGGCTGAAGTGTTGTCTTGTCTCTGATATGAAATCCCAGTTGCTGATGCCCTGATATGGTAATGTAAGTAATCTGTGTCGGTGAAGATTTGACAGGACATTCCACATATTGTTTGTGTGATGAGTAACTACCCTCACTATAGCTGCTTTTCATCTGCCTACCTTGCTGGCTGGTAAATTTTAAGTTGTGCAGGCCTTTGCCACCCTAGATAGTAACATTTCTGAAGTGATCCATCCAGGGAGACATCTGAGCCTGGATTTGCTGGAATCTAATTCAAGTGGACTGTTGACATATTTTCCACTAGAAAATACAGTGCCTTGTAAAAGTATTCACACCCCTAGCTTTCTTCATATTTTCTCATTTTCACAACAACAAACCTATTTGTCAGATTGCCCAGCACAAAGTACTAGAACATAGTTATAAGATAGAAAGAGAATAAACCATGGTTTTTATTATTTTTATTAAAATTTGGAAAAGTGTTGTTTGTTCTGCATTAACATAGTTGCAGTTTTGATGGTGGTGGTGGGTTATGAACTTTGCACATCATGAAACTGGAATTTTTGCATGATAGCTCGACTCTTAGTCAGACAAGATGGAGATCATCTGTGAGCATAAATTTTCCAAGTCTTGTCACTGATTCTTAATTACGGTCAGGCCTGAACTTTGACAGGGCCATTCTAACACATAAATTTATGTAAGTCTAATCATTTGTATCTTTAGCTTTTTTTTAAGGATTATGTTTCCTGTTCCTACGTTTTTGGCAGCCTCAAACGGGTTTTCTTTTGTGAATGCTCTTAATTTTGCTTGATCCATCAAATCTGACAAGTGTCTTTGTCCCTACAGAAAAGTATTGCCACAACATGATGCTGCCATCATCATATTTAACTGTGGGGAAGATGAGTTTAGGAGCAAATGTACATGTTTACTCTGTCCACCATATCCATTGTTCCAAACTTTGTTGTTTTCTTTCAAAAATAACTTTTGTCTTGCTATTCTTCAATAAGAGGTTTAAGCTAATCCACTGCTTTATATCTAACCTGTCTGGTATCTTACTTAGTGTTTGTTCACTAATATTCTCTCACAGGACAACCGTATTTATGCTGGGATTAAAATATGTACTCTGTTTATTATCTACTTAACATCTGCGGTAAAATACTACAATGCCAATAACAGTTGTAACAGTTGAAATATTAAAGGTGACTAAATATTGCATGCACGCTGTTCTTTGCGATTGCAATGTTGCATATATTGTTATAGTGATTATTGCTATTCTATATGTTGTGTAGGGTATCAGGGACTAAATAAAAATGCATGCCACACTTTTCAGATTATACATCATAAAAATGTTTTGAAACCATTGCTTATTTTCTTTTCATTACACTTCAGACTTTCAGGCCAAAGCAATGGGTTTATCTTTTTCAAAAAAGCTGAATATGATACATTTAGGTTTCTGGATGTAATGTGTCAAATGTCAAAACGTTGAAGGGGCGTGAATACTTTTGCAAGGCACTGTGTTGCCTATGTGGAAGCACAAATTAATGTATTTGGACTTATATCAATAGTAGACTGCCAGTAAAACTGCCTGAAAATTATTAAGCCCCAAGGGTGCTACACAGCCAGAGATTACACTATTAGGAATTTAGCATTTATCATTTCTCTTGTAACTTCACAAGCTTTAGGAGTTTAAACACAGGTGGGAGGTAATTCAGTGGGAGGCAAATATAAATGCTCAGATTTTGTGTTTGTCTGCATGTCTGTCTTGGGGCTTTCCACCTCAGCCTGCCAGTGCTTCACCCATGCCTCCGACTGTTATTACGACCCAGAGGTTGAAAAGAGGAGAGCAAGTTTGGACACCTTCGGCAGGTACAGTGGAGGAGGAGTGTGCATCGGCTGCCAGGTATGAAATGTATCAAGTTCAAACTTATTCTTGTCAACACATGCGTGTCTTTTTGTCAGTGAAAGAAATAAAAGAGAAAATAAATATCAAACTTGTCTGTATATATATCGATGTGGTTCTCAGTGAAGAGTAGCATGCTGCATGATTAGCTCAAAACTTGGCTCCCAAATTTGTGAGGCAAAATGTCTCATTGGCATATTGCCCCAGTTATTCAAATAAGTTGTACACCCAATGGAAATATTAATTATGAAGCTTTCAAGTGGAAAAACTAGACTATTTTTTTTAGATTATCTGTCTAATGCACGATACTTGTTTATTTTTTTATTTTTTTATTTTTTTTGTTCTTTAGCACAACACTGCAGGAATAAACTGTGAGAGGTGCATCAAAGGTTTCTACAGACCTTTCGGAGTGCCTCCTGAGTCTCCAACTGGATGCATACGTGAGTATAATGTTCTCTTCAGCCTTTTGACTTAACATAGCTTTATATTTGTTTTCCTTTTAGGATAATTTCCATTGCCAAATATCTTCATAAAAATTGACATGGGTTGTGACACTGCTTGGTCTTTTTAATCTGTTTGACTGTTCATGAAAATGTCGAATGTGCCACCCATTATTTTCATCCCTCTGTCCTCACAATGGTCCTCACACACAAATGAATAGATGGTGGTCTGGGGACTTTTAGGAATAAAGTGAATGGTATAAATATAATGTTAATATATGTGTGGTTTGGTCTAAAACTTGACTTTTCAATTTCAAACTAATGCATCTTTTCTTACAGTGGCTCATTTCCCCCTCAAAACTAAATAGTGAATTAAACAGTAAACCTGTGACATTAACTGAAAATCTATGTTCAAATGTTTTAACATCTAGTGTACAAGATAGAAAAGTTAATACAGGTGTAGGGTAAAGTAAATGTATTTTTTAAGACACTTTTATTTTTGTTGAGTTGCTTGCAGGTGTTTTATCAAACGTCACGACACACATCTCAAGGCCTCCATGTGATTCAGTACATTACTCTTCCCATCCGCTCTTTGCTGTAGCTCCAATCAAGACCAAGAGCACATGTTAGCAGGGTTTTCCACATTGTACTAATTCTGGTTGAATGTAAATACCGTCCACGCATGATGGCATGTGATCTGCAGAATAAGCCTAAAAATAGAAGTGAAGCCTAAATAGAGTTTTACTCAAAGAAAGGCTTAAGCGTGTTGTTTCAGACAGTCACAAAAGGCAACAGAGCAGCAACACTGGCACCACAGGTTTTACTATCTCTGAACTGGGCTTTACCATTGTTTACTTTACTGGAATGCTTTGTAGCTGTTCTTTGTAGTGAGAGCAGCTGACAGTTGTCTTTGGACTTTGCCAAGTGGGAGATATAAAGTGGTTCTCTTTCACTCAGAAAAGTGAACTGCAGAACCCACAAACTCAGGTTGGTTTAGAAGGGGAGCATGTGGAGGGTTAGTAAGTATCTTTCATGATTAAACTAAAATACTTTATTTATCTACTGCTTCCAAAAAGAATACTTGTAAACCCACTTAAAAACTTTTAGTTTTATTAGATTTCTCCCTGTACAATGAATATCTTGTGTAAGAGTTAACATCAGGACATTTTCTTCTCCTATACATGTCCTCAATGTGGAATCTTGGAGTCCTGGAGGAAATTCTGGGTCCTCTCTCATTTTCTCTTCCCTTCAGCTCACCCTACAGGTTTTCTGTATAATTCATGTCTGGTAAGGAGCTCAGAGAGCTTAGAAAAGAACTTGACTTTATTTCCCATGAACGCTTCTTGACCATATTTTTTGGAATAATTATCCTGGTTTCATTTAAAATATCTTGGTATTTCCAATAGGTCACAATACCATAAAATATGTCACAGTTCCTGGGGCCTTTCACAGACAAATAGAAATAAGCCCAGAGTATCACAGATACTCTACCATGCTTAACAGCAAGCATGAGGTGATTTTCAACCTACTGTTGCTCTGTTTTATTCCAGATCTACCTTAGTGAAAAGCTCAATCTTTGTCAAATCTAACCAAAGCACATATTCTCAGCTAAAGTCCCACACTGTGGAACAAAAACAAAAAACCTCTCTAATATACAATGAAATACTGGATGGCAGCAGTGTGAAGTATACATAAATACATATTACTCTTGATTTACAAAAAATTTAGAGGCTGTTAATAATGGTGTGTTGCTTGAGTTAACTGTGACATTGTGCTAAAGCAGTGAAAGATGACTTTGTGTTCAGACTTGATGATGTTTGCTTATTTTAATAAAAATCTCTGCCACTCTCTAGCTTGTGGCTGTGATGAAAGGATTACAGCTGGATGTGAGATGGGGTCCGGGAGGTGTATCTGCAAGCCACAGTTTGCAGGAGAAAGCTGCGATCGCTGCGCTGATGGACATTACCGCTACCCTGAGTGCATTCGTGAGTTTAGCTTTTTTTTATACTTTCTGCATCTTTTATATAGATCTTATTTATCGGTCAAAAAAAGACATATTTATACACATCAATCTGAAACGTTTGGGCTATGTATGAGTAAATAGTGTCAACTGTAAATGGAAATACACTTAATATCATTAAGAAGTGCTTTAAGGCTTCACTTTGAGTGTTGAAAATGAATGCATTCACCAAATATAGTTTATAGTCCATGTTTTGCACAGACCTCTAACTGACCTTTGGTAAATGGAAGAATGATGTTATAACAAGTCAAACTTAAGATCCTTCTTTTATGGTTAAAATCATGCCCTTGGCAGTCTTCTTTAGCATTTCATTTTCCACCAGTTTCCCTGCAAGAGAAAAGTTTACTCTTGTTGGAATACAAGGAGAGACAAATTCGACATTCCACAGAGATACTGAAATCTGCAAGAGAATCAAGTTGATCTTCCCTGGCAAAGCTTAATCTGCCTGCAAAGGCATAAAGATAACACACTCATTCTTTTATCTCTACTGGCAATTTTTTGATGCTTCATCAAAAAATCCTTAAAAGTGCAATCATAATAGTCATTTTCTAATTCCCCTTCATACACAGCAGACCTGTGTGTCTCCTGCAAATTTGCCTGAGGTTCTTTGGATTCTTAATTTATCTTTTAATCGTCATTTATATGTAAAAGAGTTTCTTTTATGTTGTATTAAGTGGTTTTATTTATGTGCAGTCTCTGAGGCATGCCAAACCAGACTAAACATGTTGACAGTCTTTAGGGGGCAATCTGGGTTCCCTGAGATCTTTATCTGCTGTTTTAGTCTTTGCATGCAACAATATTTGCACATATTGTGGTTTAGCATTTGAAGGGAAGGTTTAGCAAATGTTGCTCTGAAATTACATGGCAATTATCACAAATTTAAAGCAGAGAGTAAAAGCACTCTGTGTGCAGAGTGAATATATGATCATGAGTAAAGTCAAAGCACTGTCTCCTCTCTTTCTGCTATGTTGTTTTAAAGATCTTTTCTCCTCATGTGGTCAGCAGAACATTAGTCTTAACACTATCAGCAGAATTCTGGGTTAAACAGTTTAAGTTCTTAGTTAAAAGCCTCCCTAATGTTTTTACTGTTTCTGCCATCGTCCTTATCTGTTGGCTAACACATTCCAAATTAATTTTCTCTGAAGGATTAGTTTACAAGTCTTAGTATCTCTATAGAACAACATGCTATGTTAAGAAATTGTATTCGTTTTGGAGTTTAAATTGTAATTTAATCAATTTAAAATCTACCATTCTAAAACACAATCTGTCATTCACACTTGCCTCTGGAGATTTCACAGAAGGAATGCTCCAACTCGTCTGTTTTCGTACTGTTTTGAGTTACCCATTTGTATGTTTTTCTTTTTTTTCCCTTTAATCTAACTACTCCAAACTTGCATACTCTACCAATTATGTATCTCTAATACAACTCAAAAGGCTTAATATCTAAGAAAAAGACTTCTATGGATCATAGCAAGTCTTGTGGCTCTTGTGGTGTCATCAACCCAAATCCACACAAAGCAGAATCAACAGTATTTTAAAATCCTGTCAACAGGATAATTTTATGTGATAATTTTCTGGCTTCATTTTGTATCACTTTTTGTAATTAGCTTACTCTGCGTACCTGACAACCACCAAGTCGCCTGCAGGGCCTATAGTGGGTAAGTTGATTTTCTAGCTTGTCACAACAAAGTTGAGTCTGACAGGCACTTTGAACTGCTCCTCTTGTTTGCGCTCCCTGTGTAGGACCCACTGCCTGCCCCCCAGGCTATTTCAACTCTCCTAGATGTCAACGTAAGTGTGCTTAGGCCTTAAATGAAGAGATGTTCTCATGGCTGGGCTATGTTAAATATTTTTATTTCTTGTTCTCATCCACATTTTTTGTATTTATAGGACATCTGCTAGTATCTTGAAAAAGCTATTTTTATTGGACAGTTTAATTAGTCCCTTTCACTTAGAGCAGGGGTCTCAAACTCCAGTCCTCGAGGGTCGCTGTCCTGCAGTTTTTCGATGTGCCACAGGTACAAAACACTGGAATGAAATGGCTTATTTACCTCCTCCTTGTGTAGATCAGTTCTCCAGGGCCTTAATGACCTAATTATTCTATTCAGGTGTGGTGCAGCAGAGGCACATCTAAAAGTTGCAGGACACCGGCCCTCGAGGACTGGAGTTTGAGACCCCTGACTTAAAGGGAGATAAAATGGTTAAAAAGGAGGGGAGAGGTTGATGTTACGTACCAGTATGTCTGACTGAGTTTGCTCTTGAGTTAAATGTTAATAAGAAGGGCTGGAGATCTTTTAGCTTGAGGTGTAAATGTATATATGTGTGAGGTTCATGCTTGAATCTCATCAAAACCTGATGTCTCTCATGCTGGGGCTTAATTGTGGCCACTTATGTAGAAAATCAGTTTAGTTTTTTTTCTCTAGACAGTTAGAATATACTTAAGTTAGCTTGGAACCAAAATCTGTAAAAAAAAAAAAATTATATTTGGAATTATTTAGATTACTGTAGTATGTCTTAGACGCTCCCATTACTTTAAGAGATTAAGAACACACCTGAGGGTGTGGTGGCAATGTCTTTTGTTGGTCAAAGATACAGTGTAATAGTGGAAGGTTTTGTAAAATGATTTTTCTTGACCATGTTTTGAACTTTCAAGATCAGATTAAGTTAACTTTAGCTATTATTTTGTCTATATTTCTGCTAGAAATACGCTACATATATTTTTCAAACAATCAAGTTGGATGTGCGTTCAAGAAACAAACCACTTGTTGCCGATTTTGGTTGAGGAACTTAGATACTGGTGGGATACTGACATGTTACTGGGCTGCAGATAAAATGAGCATAACACTCTGATGGTCTGAAAAGATTTGCCCTCTTATTATAGCACCGATCCTTTGGGACTTTCCAGTGAGAACTCACCAGGCTAATATTAGTTATGGCCCCTTTTCTGATTTAGTTTAAGCTGGGAACCAAAATTTTAAGAAAACCCTTTAACCTCTGTCATTCTTAGTTATCAAACTCTTCAAAGAACATAAACAAACATTAAATAATCCTTTAACCCGCCAGTTCTTTTATTGTGTGAACTTAGTGTTGCTTTTACAAAGCAGATTTTACTACTTCAGTAGGAAGAAAAACAGTAGGAATCTCTCTGGTGGCTTCTTAGTGCCAATCCTATTCACAAAACAACACCAAGTGGGGTTGTGCAAGACAAACATAAATATAGCTTCTAGCAAACTTGAGTAGCTGAGGCTCCAGCTGCAGAGGAATTTGTTCTTATTGTGAAAATAATGTTTCCGCTGTATTTGTCTGCAGCATGCATTTGTGACTACAGAGGGACCGTGCATACCATATGTGATGTTTATGGGCGCTGCCTCTGCCGTCGGGGTGTGGAGGGGGAGCGATGCGACCGTTGTGAACCTGGATACTACTCCTTCCCAAGCTGTCAGGGTGAGAGGACCCTCATCCCAAAACATATATTGATATTAGTTTTCATTGTGAAAGAGATGGCCAAAGGCTGCCATGAAATATAGTAAACCTTAGAAGGAAGTCTCAATCTTTTCTAGCAATGTGACTCGTAGATCCATCCATCCATCCATTTTCTTCCGCTTTATCTGGGGTTGGGTCGCGGGGGTAGCAACTTAAGAAGGGAGGCCCAGACTTCCCTCTCCCCAGCCACTTGTTCCAGCTCTTCCGGGGGTATCCCAAGCGTTCCTAGGCCAGCCAAGAAACATAGTCTCTGCAGCGTGTCCTGGGTCTTCCCCGGGGCCTCCTCCTGGTGGGACGTCCCCGGAACACCTCAGCCAGGGAGGCGTCCAGGAGGCATCCTGACCAGATGCCCGAACCACCTCAACTGGCTCCTCTCGACGTGAAGGAGCAGCAGCTCTACTCTGAGTCCCTCCTGGTTTACCGAGCTCTCACCCTGTCTCTAAGGAAGAGCCCAGCCACCCAACGGAGATCTCGTTCTTTCGGTCATGACCCATAGCTCATGACCATAGATGAGGATGGGAACGTATATCGACCAGTAAATCGAGAGCTTCGCTTTTTGGCTCAGCTCTATCTTCACCACAACGGACCGGTGCAGCGCTCGCTTCACAGCAGACGCTGCACCAATCCGCCAGTCGATCTCCCACTCCCTTCTTCCCTCATTTGTGAACAAGATCCCGAGAGACTTGAACTCTTCCACTTGAGGCAGGACATCCCCCCCGACCCGGAGAAAGCACACCGAGTCCAAAGTTCTTATCCATCATAAGGGGTCTTCGGGCTGAGCTTTGTCTGGTCCCTCACCTAGGACCTGTCTGCCTTGGGTGACCCTACCAGGGGCATAAAGCCCCAGACAGCATAGCTCCTAGGATCATTGGGGCACTCAAACCCCTCTACCACGATAAGGTGGCAGCCCAAGGAGAGGTGACTCGTAGAGATATTTTGAATAAATCTCCATTTAGGCTATAATGACATGTATCTCTTCTCAGCATGTCGTTGTGGAGGAGCAGGGGTTGCCGAAAGCATGTGCAGTCCGAATGGTCAGTGTAACTGCCTCCCCAACTATCAAGGCCTTGAGTGTGACCAGTGTGCACCAGGTTTCTATGGATATCCAGACTGTGCTGGTAGGTTTTGTTGGCTTGATCCTGAAAAAAACACATGGACCTTTTTCTTATTTATAATGCAATTCCTTCATCTAAAACATACCTGGAGTGTTTGATTCATTCATGTTTGCGGAGTCTTCCTTGGAGCTACAGTCTCCAGCCGAATTTCTGCTCTACTGAGCAACCCTCCCTCACGCCTTCCCCATATAGCTCCTTCAGAGTAGCAGCAGCAATTAGCAAACACCTGACGGAACTGCAAGTCTGCTGAGCTTGTCTCATGAACTATGTAGACCAACGCTCATAAGAACAGTTGTAAACACTATAATGTAGGGACATTGTTTTTATGTTTTGTGTATTCGAAGTGTCAGAAAGAGCAGGAGCTTCTTAAGGAGACACAGGCCAATTATAAGGCATAAAAGTCCAAAGTTACTTTTAGATTTATGCCAATGATGAGTTTATGTAAACTTCTTAGAAAAACTAAATGTTGAGTGCTGCATTTGACAACTGGGACTCACCTAGCAAAATATAATTAATAAAATAAACATCTGAAGAAGAATCTTAAAAGTATTTGCAGCTGAAATTCTGCTTGTTTGCTATCCCCAGCCTGTCGGTGTTCATCGGAGGGTTCATATGGAACTGGATGCAACCCATTATCAGGCGAATGCCTCTGTCTGCCAGGTGTGGTGGGCCAGCAGTGTGACCGCTGTGCATCTGGACTCAGGTTTCCCCAGTGCTCGGGTAAACACAAGTGAACTCACTGTACACACTAAGCTTACAAGCATCTGAGCAGAATCAGATGCAGTTTAAATGAACAACAATGTAGTTTGGGGGAGTTTTGGCATGTTTCAGTAATAACTTTACCTGCATTCATACGGGAGTTATTTTATTGTAAATTTTCTGTTGAGGGCATCTGTTTTATTTTTCAGACTCCATCAGTGTTTGTAACCCAGATGGATCCGAAGTGCCCAATCCTCTAACGGTAACCTACTTTCTATAGACTGAATTTGTATTTACTAAGTTTCCATTGGTTACTGCCAAATCCAGGGTGGTGAATTTGAATAGGTTTACTATCCCGCAGCTGATAACATGGATGAACTTTGGCCCAGATATTAAACTGCACAACAAAGTAAGGCTGGTCCCGCAAAACACACATGTAATCAAACACGGAAAAAGAGACTTCCTTCCATTTCCATCTCAAAACGGAAGAAACAACAATCGCACAAAGCAACTCTCGGCTGCTCAAGCGGTTCTGCTAATAAAGTTAGCAACACACACCCCACTTCAAACATTGAGAGAAAAGCCAATTTTCAGTTCACAACATTTGTTCTGTAACACAGTACGCAGGCCCTCGTGTCTGACTTAATCTGTATGACGGTGAGCACATGCAACCCGGCCAACAGCAGCAGCCTGTCTCAACACCTCATAGATTTCTTATCTGCTGTTTTCAGGGCATCTGCCGCTGCCGAGCCAATGTAGAAGGAACGCTGTGTGACAGGTGTAAACCTCTCTACTGGAACCTAGCTGCAGACAACCCTCGTGGATGCACAGGTGGGTAACCAGAAACCCGAAAATAGGATTGTTGTTCTATGGACTGCAAAAGTATTCAAACATGTTTTCACATTACACATTAACTTCATTTTATTTGAATTTTATATGATTGATCAACATAAAGAAGCACATGTATGTTCAGCCCTTGTCAAACAACACTTTGTGGAGCCACCTCTTACTCCAATTGTAGCAGCAGATGTTTGGTATGTCTCTACCAGCTCCACAGGCCTAGACTGAATTACTTTTATCAAAAGTTAAAATTTTGGTCATCTGCAGATTATCAATTGAATTTAGATCTTTGACTGGACTATTTTAATTAAAAGAAAATTGAGATTTTATCCTAAACAAGTCTATATTATTTGCAGCCACCAGCAGTTTCTGGCATTGAATCTAAAGCAAAAGGATTATTTGGTGTACTATTTGCAAAAAGGGCTCCAAAGTTACACATATGTTTCCAGCAGTTATTTTTGTTCGCTGCTCACATTTTTCTTCGGATTGTCTTATTGCCAGAAGAAGCCTGATAAGATACTGATCTGAGCCTTCACCCGTTTGACGTAGTGAACATGTCAACATGCTGCTGTCACCAAGGCCAGACTGATTTTTTGCTTCTCAGGGAGAAACGGGAGAATCACACATAAAATGAGCAAAATCTTGGGAACATTCTTAAGTTTAAATGTGACAGTTTATTACCAGATCATACTTTAAAACATCTCCTGCTCACTTTCGGTTCGTCCATATTTTGACTGCTCAAAAAGTGTGCTTTAGTCAGCTAAATGTAGCTCTGATGGGGAAGATACGGTTGCTCCCATTATGTTGAAAACAACTCCAAGCATTCTCCAGGAGTTGCTCTCATGTTACAGGTTTGCTCTCTTGCCTGATTAACGTCTCTGCCGCTCTTCCTGCAACACACACTTTTGATATCTGAAGAATGCCTCTGGTTGAAAGTAGCTGGACATTCAGGGAAAGTTTTTTTTTGTTGTTTTTTATGCGCTGCAATCAGTGAATGAAAAAGCTCTCTAAAGCCTTTTGACCTCCATTTCTTTGAAACCGAAGAGCTTTGGGGTTGTTGTGTTACACCTGTGAGTGTTACAAAACCCTGTAATCAGAGCCTATTCACAGTTTTTCCCTGTTACATTTTCCAGCCCCCACCCTAGCCTGTCTTATTTTTTTTTTCATTCCAGAATGTCAGTGTGATCTGAAAGGGACACTGAGCGGTGTTGGAGAATGTGAGCAGGTGGGTATATTTAAAAGCATACATACACATAGACACAATGCCTCTCTGTGCACACATCACTGTCTCTGTTTGACAACATTGCATTTGCAACGATGTAAAATGGCTTTTTCCTCCTTGATGTGTTTTTACAGAGAGATGGACAGTGTCACTGTAAGTCAAATGTCTGCAGCCATGCATGTGACTCTTGCAAAGATGGATACTTCCTGCTGCAAAAAAAGAAATACTTTGGCTGTCAAGGTAAGATGTCTTTATCAGACATCAACTTAACATGCCACTCTCATACCCCATTCTGTTGAAGCACATGTGAAAAAACAGTTGTAGGTTGTTTGTTTTTAACTGGGAAGTATGATGTCAGATCTGGATGATCACAAAGGACAACATTTTGTCACATAAAGTGAACAAAGAAGGAATGAGTTAAAAATCAAAGCAGAGGAGATCTCGAGGATCAGTTACAATAAATACAACAGGCTTTCTTGTTGCTGTTGATTACCTTTCTGTTTTCTTAAATTTACTTTATTGAGTGAAATAGAAAAAGCTATTTCACTCAACAAAGCTTTGTATGTCTTTTAGTAAATAAAGCGGGAGTAAAAGTGGTGAACGCAGTTTCACAATTCCTAAAAAGCAGGATTGATAGTCGTATGAATGTAGTGAGTTTCATATACATCACAAAGTGTTTAGAAAAAGTACAAGATAAAAGAAACACAAAATATTTCTTTTTATTCTAGTTCACTTCATGGTTTTCATTCAATTAGAATTGGGTAAATAAATGGCTTTGAGTTAGAAAATAAAATGTTTCTGCCAGAAGCCACTGTTTTTAAGTCTGGTGTTGAGTTACTCTCAGTAAATTGTTTAATTTTGTCTTCTCTCTTTCAGCTTGTCAGTGTGATTTAGGAGGTGCTGTTGGCATGACATGTGATCAGACCTCTGGACAGTGTCGGTGTCGGGAGAATGTAACTGGCCGTACGTGTTCAGAGTAAGCTGTGGTTCCATTTTTAAAAAAGTCATGAAATACAGAATCAGTACATTGTGGTAAACGTAAAAGACGTTGATAAAGTTTTAATTGAAAAAGTTTTAATGCTGTTTGAACTTGTACAAATGTTGTCATGGTAAAATCACAGACTTCAGTGTATTTCATTGGGATTTTACGTGATTCATTGCAAAGAACAAATTCATTTTGAAGCCTTTCCAAAAACATTTTGTTGGACTTTGACTAGGCCATTCGAACACATGATTAAACTTTTAACTGAATTAGTTCATTGTAGTTGTAAATGTATATTTAGGGTAGTTGTCCTACTCAAAGCATGTAGCTCAAAACATTTTATTTAATTTAATCTGACCAGAGTTTATCCTTATTTATATTTGCTATATAATTAGCTAGCCACTCTTCTATTAAGGTCAGATTTGTGGAGAGCATGACTAATAGCTGTCATGTCAAAAGATTCTCATATATTCTCAAATCATGTCACACTTGACTAAATTAAAGGTTTTAATTTACAAAAGATTTAGTGAAACTTGTTATTTTCACTGCACTTTACAAGACTGTACTACTTTGTTTTGGTATAAAAGATAATATCTCACTAAACTACATCGATAATGTCATAAAATCTAAAAATATTCCAAGAGTGAGAAAATGTTTGTCATTTTACTCTCACCAGGCCTTCCCCTGGTTACTTTTTCCCATCTCTGCACCAGTTGAAGTTTGAGGTGGAGGATGGCACAACACCAAATTCTCGACCAGTCCGCTTTGGTTTTAACCCCCAAGAGTTCCCAGAGTTCAGCTGGAGAGGTTATGCTGTAATGTCACCTGCACAGGTTCGCCCATTCTCATTGCTTCTTTGTATGTGGTGTATATGTGACAATTACAGCAGACTGTAGCGATTTTCGGTCTCACGATAAATTTTCTGCTTTTGCCTGTGCACAAATAATCACTCGGTGTCTTGTTTTTTCACTGCTGATGTGGGAGAATATCAACATCAGCTCTTAGAACTAACACTCTCTGTCCTCAGCCGGAGGTGATTCTAATGCTTAGCCTTGGCTTTCCTGGACCCTTCCACATTATGTTGCGCTACTCCACTTCCCAAAACAAGGGGAGAGTCCGAGTCAAAGGCCGGATCTTGGTGGTGGATGAACCTGACTCTGACTCTTGCTGTGACTGTAAGTGAAGGGGGCCCGCTTTGCTTTCTTTGCCTCGCTCGCTGTCTGTTGATTAACCCGTTCTGTTTGCTTAATCTTCCCGCCTGCCTTTCATCTCTCCACCTAACACCACTCACTCATTGTCTATCCAAACTTGTGTCACTGGAATCAGTGTGTGACTGTCGTCCCTGCAGAGTGAAGCCAGGGTAACAGTGCATGTTGATCCGAAAGAGGGGCGGCAGAATTTTTTCCATGTGGTTCTGCGGTTCATTAACCCCAACAGCGTCAGTGTGACTGGTAGCATCAAGGCTACAAATAGCAGAGGCACTGCAGGTAAGACTGCCTCTGGCATAGTATTCATTCCTTCGTTCCTCCATCCAGCTGTAAAATCTAACCCATCATTTAAGAAGTGAAAACATTTCCTTCCTGACATTTATGTGAGCAAATGGTTTATTAGCTCTCTGAGTATTCATGTCGCCTCTGCTGGAGTTTATGATATCTGTGCTTGGTGCTCTGCAGGGGAAGTTCAGAGTAAGGAAGTGATATTTCCTCCGAGTTCATCCCCGTCCTTTGTCACCATCCCAGGAGAGGGCTTCACTGAACCTTATACATTAAATCCTGGGAAATGGATCATTCATATAAGGGCTGAGGGAGTTCTTCTGGTAAGTGTCTGGATAACATTTACCTGGTGAAAAAAGAAGATGTGCCTGGTATGTCAACAGTTCATCACAGGGGAACACGTCAAATTCTGTTAAATGACATCAAAATTATGAGAAAGTGTTTAAAGGTAGTCAGAATGTGGAAGCCTTGCTAAATGTGACCCAAATGAAATATGTGAAATTTTTATCTTCCCACTTCAGGATTATTTAGTGCTTCTGCCTCGAGATTATTACGAAGCCTCTCTGCTGAAAGAAGAAGTCACTCAGCCATGCACATACTTACACACTTCAAGCAAGGATGAAAAGTAATCCTCTTCCTATCCCCTTACTTTCTCTTAAACCTTTTCTTTGTTAGCATAATGAAGTCATCTCTGTTCTCTTTTCATGTTTTTTTGTTTTTTTTTTTAAAGCTGTCTGCTGTACAAGCACATCACCATGGACGGTTTCAGCTCTGTGCTCGCCACACAGGGCAGGTTGTCCACCCGGAGTGGGCGGAGGAAGAGGAGACAGGCGCGTGTTCGCCGTCCCACTCCAGATCACCCAGACATGGCAGCTCTCAACGGGAGACAGGTTCAGACTCACATCTGTGACTCTAAACTTAATACAAAACTAATCTGGCAATCATATTTTGAAGTAAAATTCATAAAAGGACATTTGGAGCAAATAAGATCTTATAGGACCTCTTAATATCATGCATGTTCTGTGTCTTTTAGTCTCGTCTGGAGCTCAGTCTTCGTGTGCCTCACTCAGGCCTGTATACCCTCATTCTGGAGTATGCCAGTGAGATGGACACTGTCCAGAATGTCAACATATTCATCAGTGGACAATCAGGGATCCAGATCATGGCTAGAGCCAATATTTATAGTTGTGTTTTCAGGTAAGTCATGTGTCTGTGTCTTTCATAACATCTCTAACATCAGAATTGTGGTAATGTTGATAATTATTGTGTCTTATAACAAAGTGTTTTGCAAAACTCTTTGTAACCCTTAAAATTTTCCACATTTTATTATGTTACCACACCATAGCAGTGCATAATTATCAAGTGGAAGGATAATGATACATGAATTGCTTTACACAAAAGGTTTTTTAAAAATGGTTACATGCATTTGATTTCAGACCCAGAAACAAATTCCATCTGTTTTCAGAAGTAATCTGATTAGTAAATAGACTTCATCTGTTTGTAGTCAGTTCTCAGTATAAATGTTCTGTAAAGACCTCAGAGGTTTGTCAGAGAACATAAACACCATAATTGCACTAAGACCAAGAAACACAGCAGTCAGTCAGGGACAAAGTCGTGGAGATGTTTAAAGTCACTGTAAGGTTATGGAGAGCTGCTCAATCAATCATCTATAAATGAATCAATGTGGCAGAACCTGCTGTTTGCATTTTGCAAAATGCCATTTAGGGAAACAGAAAACTTATTCGAGAAACAGAAACTCATTCAGATGAAACTGAAATATGACCTCCCAGTCTGCATACAAAACACAATTTGTAGGAGAAACTTTAAACTGAGACATACATGCCAGCCTGCAACGTAAGAGCGGTGACCGCAGCGTTATGCATTGGTGATGCTTTTCTTCGGCAGGGGAACGATAAACTGATCAGAGTCCTGATAATATGAATAGAACAAATCAGCTTGTGTCCTTTTGATTCAACTTCAAATTATTGCTTGACTTTGAGATCTCTTTCTACAACAAATCTCAATAAAATAAGTGGAAATTTGTGGTTGCAATGTAGTAAGTTGTAAGAAAGTTGGAGGCATATGAAAACTTATACAAGGAAGTTATTTTTTTTCTACTAAAATCAAATTTTTTACTAACCCGTGCAGCACTTTGTGCCGGAGTGTCGCAGTAGACAGCAAAAATCAAGTGGCCATGCTGCAGCTGTCTCACAGGACGGAGATTCTTCTGCAAACTTCTACAACGTCATTCCTTCTGGTGAGGAAATTTGTTTCCTGAAGACATATGGAAAAATTCCCTATTTTCATGTTTTTTTTAAGAATCAGCATAATATTGTAAACACACCTATTTTCCTTTTTAGTATAAGATTTATGCAGTGCCAGCAGACAAGTTCTCTCTGGAGTATGTGGAGCCTAAAGTGCTGTGTGTCTCTACTCATGGTCGCTTCACCCAGGACAGGTCAGTACTTTAGGTCATATGACCTACATTTAATGCAATTTCTATTAAGTGAGTCATGCATGTTACTGAAAAAACGTGGTTCAAGCTTTTCAACATAACATCCATGACTGTATAAGTTGTAATTTGGACCATGCTGGGTGCTAGGGCAGACCCAGGGGCATAACTGCACATCTGTTCTCCAGGTGTGAATACAAGCATTCCTCCAACTTGGCCAAGGTTCCTATGCTAAAGATGAGCTTCAGAACATCTGTCATTCTAACTTCTCTCACTCTAAAGCTAATAAGCAACTCAGATGTCACAGATCTTCCAGCTGTCAGTGTGCAACTCTGGCGTTGACCATAAATGGACTTGAATGTTCAGGTGGAAAACATGTAAACAAATAGAAACGATGGAACTTACCTGAGAGCAAACACAGCTATTGCATCACAGCCCTTTGTTCAACGAGCAACCCTGCTTTATATGAGCCACATTCTTGCAGTCCTGATTGCTCTGCACTGGTGCTTGGCAAACAGGACTTGCCTTAATAATTTGTTGCTGTGTGATGTTGACAGTCGACACTGTGTTCAACGGCGGTTTGACAAGCCGTCCTCATCCTGGGTTCTGTATGCCACCCGTGATGGACAGCTGTCATCCACACTTGCAGTGGCTCTGCAACGGGGCAAGAGTGAAGACTGGAGGCGGAGAAGACAGTCCAGCTTGCTCTCTGTCCATGATCCTCAGAGTGACGGGACAGTTCTTAAATTCCCTCAGGTATCTGTGTCAAATATTTTGATCTGCCTGTCATCATGTTGAACATCATCCTGCCTAGATATACAGCACACAGGATTCTAGTTGTAAATTCTGCTGTCTCGCCTAGACTGAGATCAGTTTTACTCCAGCGGTGCCTCTTCCGGCTCGGTATGTTGTTGTGGTGCATTACCATCAGCCTGAACACGTCTCCTTCCCGGTGGAAGTGCGAGTAAATGCAGGTCATATGTGGAAAGGTGAGTTTTTGGGAAAGAGTTTGAATCTGACCAAATTAAATTGAATAGTATTGATTTGTAATTAGAGTTTGCTCTGGCAATGATCTGCTAATCCCTTCTTAAAATCAGATTACATACTTTCCCTCATGACAAGATCATCCAGTGCTTTAGAGATTTAAAATTATAGAAGGGTTTAATAGAGAAATAAATTGTTGATAAGCATATTGTCTAACCGAGAAGCTGTCTTCCCCTCCAGGTGAGATAAATGCCACATTCTGCCCAGCAGTTTCAGGCTGCAGGGAGGTTGTTGTTGCCGAAGGCCGCATTGCTCTCGACTTTTACGGGAATTCTGTGCAGCTACCCAGCATCTCTGTCATCGTGCCACATGGGAAGACCCTTGTTTTGGTAAGTGTTTTTTTTTCTTTTTCTTTTTTTTTTTTTACAGTAACTCAAGCAAATCTCTACATTTAAGAAGAAAATAAAAAAAATATCAACAAAGTTTGCAAGACATGCACTTGTAAAATCTGCAGGTTTTCAGAGAGTTGGGTGGCTCGGGTTGTGGATTTGGCATGCAGTGGTCCTCTTTCCTCAGTGTTATACCATATCTCCAACAACAACAATGAAGGGACTGTTTCCTACCTGGCAACCCCACAAAGCTTTATATAAGAGCTAAACCTCAAGGCTGTGTAGACAGGGCAGGTTCAGCTTTGTTTGCATACTCAGAATATTTTACTTTTTTTTTGTCTGTTGAAACTATCAATAGAAAAACATGACTAAATAAAATGATTTAGTGCCCTATTTTAAGATGGATTGTTTATACATGTTGGTGTTTTTTTTTTTCTTTTTTCTTTTTCTTGTTTAGGATTATATTGTGCTGGTTCCTGATAGTAGTTACTCTCCAGAACACCTGCGAGAGAAGCCACTTGACAAGTCTGCAGACTTCATAAAACAATGCACCAGCGAAGGCTTCCATTTTGAGTAGGTATCCAATCGAGGATATACAGCTTACATTTTTTTCCTGTCTGACTATAAATTAGACAAAATGTTTCTCGCTTGTTCCAGTTAGGCTTACATAAATTACTTTTATTTAATGAAAGATGAATAATGGCATAGTAATCTTCCAAGTACAAAATGCATGTGAAAATCAGAATTTGTAGAAAGTAAAATAAAAATCTATAAAAACATCATTATAATTGTGCTATCATTCTGGTATGTAGCAAATAATTTTTTTTTTAAAATTCTAACTATCAAAAGCAAAAAACGTTTAGTCTGATTTAATGTTTAGCAGTGAAAAAAAAGTTAAATATCCTTTTATACTATATATATATATATATATATATATATATATATATATATATATATATATATATATATATTTGAATATCTGTAACCTGAACTTAATTCACTATTAACAACACTTTTATATTTGTTATATGGTTCTTAATATTCTAATGTGGTCAAATGTCTTTAGAAACAACTTTTAGTATTGGAAGAAGTTTTATAAATGGTGCCCACTAGCTATGGTGGTCAAGTATTAAATTGTTATTTTATTTGAAAGTGGGGTTTTTTTCATTAATTTTTCTATGTATGGTTGTCATTGGGCAGACCTAGAACCTCATCCCAGTTTTGCAGAGATTCGGCCCGCGCTCTTGTTGCAGCTTACAACGACGGAGCCCTTCCCTGCGACTGCGATAAGTCCGGCTCAACGGGGGCCGTGTGCGATCCTGTTGGAGGACAGTGTCCCTGCAGGCAGCACGTTATCGGGAGGCAGTGCAAGAAATGTGCCACTGGATTCTATGGATTTCCCTACTGCAAACGTGAGTGATTTTAAGCTTTTGGCTCACATCTGATGAAACGTAGCAAATACACACATCCCACTTTAATGTTCTGAGTATCTCCCGTTGTCATTTTGCAGCATGTGAATGTGGACGGCGACTGTGCGATGAAGTGACTGGACGCTGCATCTGTCCTCCTCAGACAGTGAAACCAACCTGTGATGCGTGCCAGCATCAGACGTTTAGCTACCACCCCTTACTGGGCTGCGAGAACTGTGGCTGCTCTCCAACCGGAGTGAATGTAAATGTAGGGCTTCAGTGTGACACTGTTACTGGACAGTGCAGGTAACCAGTGCATGGTTAATATGAATTATTATATGTACAAACTCTTAAATGTCCATTCTTAAGAGCTAAATAAAATATGCAAACAAAACTCTAGTAAATAAAACACTAAACAGGCTTTTTTTTTGTTTGTTTGTTTGACTTGTTGCATTGTAACTTCCTTAAGCAGTGCCACTCTATGGGAAGGAGTTTCCTTGTAAAAAGCTGAAAGCTGCAGGGAGCTAAAATGTCAATTTTACAGAAATACTCGCCTGAATATTTCAGGTGCACAAACAAAGACTGTGAGTTTCTCTGAATCTTTGTCAGTGGATCTCAAGAGTAAACAGTTTGATGAGACAACATACAATAAAGAATACTAAAAGGCGTTCTTTGTTCCTTGTATCGCCATGTATCGCCTAGGAACTGCAGGTGAAAAATTGGCATTCTTATTTACAGAAATGCTACTAATATGCTTTGTTCCTGTAATAAATAAATGTATATATAAAAAAAGAATACTAAAAGGCATATATATATATATATATATATATATATATATATATATATATTTATATATATATATATATATATATATATAAATATTTATATATTTATATATATATATATATATAATACAAAATTTTGGATGCTTCTGTGTATTTTGTGCAGTTGCAAACCTCGTATCGGAGGCCGGCAGTGTGATCGCTGCTCTCGGGGCTATTACCGCTTTCCCGACTGTCTGCCCTGTGAGTGCAACCAGGGAGGAGTCACAGCCGATGTGTGCCACCCAGACACAGGCAGGTGTCTCTGTAAGGTGAGTTCAGCTCAACAAACCACTGATTTAGAAACTCTTTTAATTCGTTTTTATACCTTCCCGTACTGAGTGATATCATGTTTACAGAAAAACGTTGAAGGTGTCAGGTGTGATACGTGCCGGGAAGGCTCCTTCTACTTTGATCCATCGAACCTCCTCGGCTGCTCCAGCTGCTTCTGCTTTGAAGCGACCAACCAGTGTCAGAGCTCCAACAAACGGCGAGGAAAGGTTGGATTGCCTCAAGAAACTCTTACCATTATAAACCACATCCTTTGCAGAGTTTTATGAGTGGAAGTCTGAATAAGTACAATATTAGTTATTTAATTAAAGCTATTGTAAGAAAACAACATTAACAATAAAACAAATCTTTGCATGCCATGGTACTTTTTATTTTTTGAAAAGTAAAGATTCAGCACAAGCATAGTCTCTGTTCTTCCAAAGAAACACTGTTCTGTAAGATCAAAGCACAGAAAGCCATTATGAACATAATATTTACTATAGTACACTATAAGTCCTGTAGCTTTTCTCCTAAACTTTCCTGTCATTAGTTTGTTGAGATGCATGGCTGGCGTTTGGAAAGCCCTGACAGGGAGGAGGTTCCTTCAGTGCTGAACTCTGTCAGTAACACTGTAGTGGCTGACATTCAGGAGCTTCCTGCTACTGTTCAAACCCTACACTGGGTGGCGCCACAGTCCTACTTGGGAGACAGGGTAAGTCAGCTCATTCTGAAACACTGTGCCCATGAAGAGCTGAATTTCACAATGTTGGTGCTGTTACACAGAAAAGTGTAAATGGATGGTATTTTAGTACTGAAGATATATCTTCAGTATATCGTCTCAGCTTATATCTAATCGGTACAATTCAACTTAACATGCAAATGTTCCTTTATGGACTAGTGAAGCTAATTAACACCATCCCTGTTTTCAGGGGGTGTATGAATATTACAAATGTTGCTTTATATTCCTCTCATTCATACTACTAAAAGTGATGTGATAACAATCTAGTGGTTGAAGTGTGAATTACAGGTGGGGGTTGATATTTTTAATGTAATTAATCTTAACTTTGAGCTAGGTTATGTAATAAAAATATATTTAAGCTTACTAATGTCTTCTACATATGACAAATCAGAATAGACAACCTGTGGCCAAATTTGAAAACTTATTTTCAATTTTGGATATTAGTGAGACTAGGCAACTAAAGAATGGAAATGTGTAATACTAGTATTAAGAACCAATAATTTTGTGCATGCATTTTGATTATCCAACTCTGAATGAAAGGATTACTTAAGATTACATAAAAAATAATGATGATAATGATAATATTTATAGAAGTACATATTTAACAACAAATAATGCAATATTTATTTGTTATTAACGGGATGCATATGAAACACTATAGGATGAACACCAATGATTGTTCAATAAATATGTTGAAATTCAATTTGCAACATTGATTACAAATTATTAACATGAGCAAAGAAATTTTGTGAATCTAATTCATGCCTAAATTTACACTAATTGTAGGTGCAATGTTCAAATAAGTAACCCCTTATTAAATTAATATTTGATTGACACCAAAAACAGACGTAATACTTTTTGTACAATTGAATATAAATTCAGGCATTAAGGAGAAATTGTCCATTATTACATACACATTGCATTTTCCTGAAATGTTATTCTATTTTCTGAAATCTCATTCAAATAACAGATATTTACTCTTCCTTACCGATTCTTAGGTTTCATCTTATGGTGGCTTTCTCACCTACCAGTCCAAATCATTTGGGATTCCAAGTGAGGGCATGACTCTTATTGACAGACAACCAGACGTTCTGCTGACTGTATGTAATGGTCGCAGTACTTTAGCCTGACTGACCTTCTTTTTGCTTTCATTTATAAAAATCAGTCATATGTGTCTTTATTATTTCTCCTCCTTTAGGGTCAGGCTATGAGCCTGATCCATGTGGCTTCACAGGCTCCCCTTCCAGACAGGCTGCACCAGGACAGAGTCCAACTCTTGGAGGTAAAATATATTATATTGTCTGATGCATGTAAGTATTTTAGAATGGATTTTAGTACAATCTGATGTTTAACAAATCTGGGGTCATACAGATTGGTCCTAAATTACAGAATGTTTTTTTTAAAATTTTGTACTTTAAACTGGAAGTAGAAAAACATCAAGCAAAAATGATAAAGGATATCTTACAGACTTCAATACACAGTAGGATCAATATTTTTCTTGAACGCACTCTACTCCACAATGTTGTTTCGATTTGACCCCATACTCTCATTGCTTGCAGGGAAACTGGCGCCATGCTGGCACCAACAGGCCTGTCTCCAGACAGGAGCTCATGATGGTCTTAGCAGGTCTGGTGGGCTTGAGGATCAGAGCCCTGTATTTTACTCAGACCCAGCGTCTCAGTTTGGGGGAGGTGGGCCTGGAGGAGGCGACAGAGTCAGGAACTGGAGGTCCAGCAAACACTGTGGAAGTGTGCTCTTGTCCCACTGAGTACACCGGAGACTCCTGTGAGGTGAGACGTTCTGGGCAGACACCCCATGATTTCAGATTAAAAGCATGCAAATTGCATAGAGATATGCAATCCTCACATGTCGTTGCTTTCAGAATAGTTAAAAGAGTAGAATTATTTTTTTTTTAAATTCATTTAAATCATTTATTTATGTATTGTATGTATAGTGTATATACTTTGTTAAAATGATAAGTTTTGGTGATGTAAAAAATTCTTTGTCTTTACAATTTTCTCAGATTGTGAGGACATGTCTTGTGCACTGCCCATTTCGGGTGACCCCAGATTTTCTGCAAGATATATTTCTGAACTTAACCTAAACTAAAAAAAATTATCTCTTGAAGCCAATCAAAAAAAATTTTTTTTTTGGATGTATACATTGCTAAAAATAAATTCCCTTCTTATCAAAACTGACTTGCATTTGGAACAATTTATCATTCATTCAACTTAGTAAAAACATCATTTCAGTTTTATTAAAACTAACACTAGAGCAAATACTGTCACCACCATATTTCATTTTAAGCTTTATGTGCTTTCAGTGGTTTGCAATGTCAACCTGATTGTTTTCATTAGAAGAAAAAAGAACGGTTAGTTTTAGACTACATTTTCGACAAGATTGTAAGTGCACAGAGAGTACTAACCACAAATTATTTCTTTATTTTGTCCTTCAACATCTTGGCAGGCCCCTCATAAGTTTCTGTCTTGTCTTTTCATCAGTTTTGAAATAACAAGTTTTGCAATTTGCAAAATAGTTATCCACAAATTTCTTTAATTATTGTTGACTGCTGTCACGTGATCATTATTTGTTTACTATATGTACTTCTAAAACAAAATTTGGATCCTTCTCCTGACTGATATATTTTAATGCTATCCTTTGAATCCTTTGTAATTTGTCTGAAGACAATCTTTTTAGCTAAAGGGTGAAAATGAGCAAATGTCTGGAATATCTGATTTTCATCAGATTTTAAAATAACTTATGGGTCTTTCTTTCTATTTATCTATTTATTTTCACTTGAATTGTACAAGATGCATGTCATATGTGCAAAACACATGTATTTTTGGTTAAATTAAAAGAAAAGTTTAAATCCTGTATAATTCTGCCAAAAATCAGAATAATTTTAAACTTATCTATATTTTCTTATTATATTGTCCTGTAACTCCAGAACAGCCAATTGCAAACTAACTTGCTTTAGCTTTTTTGCCACTTATGCTGCATGTGTCAGTATCCTGTGTTTGCAACCAGAAGACTCGCATTCTAAACGTATTTTAAAAATTACATTATAAAAATAATGTATGTAGACTTAAAATTTCAAATTATTGTACATTTTTCCACATTGAATAAAGGTTTTACAACATAGTTTATTCCTTAATAAATCCAATCTTTAATAAAAAACAAAACAAATGTAAAAAACACATACAAGAAAAGACTGAGACAAGAACCAACACAAGTGGAAGGGTGGGAAACCGGGTGGGGCTGAAATGGCATCTTGTCTTGTTAAGAAGTTGGATCTGGTCCTCATGGGTTTTGGAGTGTCCTAACATGTCTGAACAAAATGTCACACCCTTTTCCTGGAGGAAAAACTTATCAGCGGAGGAATTTGCTGGAAAATACCACATTTTGAAAACAGTGCAGCAATGCTGTGGAGCCCCAGGCAACGTTATGTGGCACAGTTATGTGGGCACAATATTAGTGATCCTAGGGAGCCAAAATCACCAGAATAGTTAGCGCTTCCAGGAATTAGTTACCTGAGTATTCGTTTCATATAGTTGCTTTGGAAGAAAGATTATTTTGTTTTTGTGAAATTAACTTTTTAAAGAGCTCTTAAAAACTGGTTTGTATTCACAATATTTCCGCTGTTTTGCCCACAAAACCAAATCAAGAAAGAAATCCAAGCAGCAAGTAATTAAAGAAGAGGTATCCTTGTAGATTTATTAGAGGCATTATTACAAGGGAACATGTTATGTTTTTTCTTGTAAGGTTGTTTCCATAAACCTACTTGTGCGTGTGTTTGATTGGGCATGTTTAAAGGAAGTTAATTATATGTGGCTGAAGGTGCTATGACACGGCGCCTTGCCTTGAAGCGCAGGGTGTGTTTCTAGGCAACATAACGTTACTCATAAACCTGAGTGTGCTCACCTAAGTGTTCCTCCAACACAAGCATTTGTCTGTAGCTACAGCTGACACACCCAAGTGTGTCTGCTGCGTGTGTGTGGGCAGTGATTCAAAAGTGAGTGTCTGGATTGTGTCATCTAAGGATGTCTGACTTTGCCTTCAGTCACAAATTTTTGTACACTCTGTAATACACTCGAATATTTTAGAAAATTATATTTTATGTAAAAGCAACAGTTCAGAAATATTCATAACAAAATACTATCCAAGTAAATGCAAAGTTTTCTACGTAGCAGAATTTTTATTGGCCTTACAGACAACAGAGAAGAAGAAAAACATTATCCACAGGGACTGTTTATTACTATATTTTTTACAAAATTCAAGTATGAAGTTTGAAAAATATGTTTATTTCACTGACTAATTCTTTTTATGCTCAAGAAATGGAAGGTCAAATCACTCCATCGTCACCAGTAGTGATGGCCAACAAGTTAAACTTGTTTCTATGTCTTAATTGTTGACACAAATCTGAATATTTTACTTGAATTCTAAATCCTGCTTTTCTTTTAAGGTAACACAGAAATTGGTGGAGTCAATTTTTCTTCCAGTTATTGACTATTGTCAGTAATGGTTATATATTATTCATGAACACCTCTGCTCATGCTGGATAGCCTGCTTCATGGCGCTTTGCTATTTATAACAAATTATGGAGCGCTCTCTTGTCCCTGTCTCTTGTATACTAAGGTAAAATGTTTATTGCTGCATGTCTGCCTGTCTTGGCCGCTGGTATGTTTTGATTTATAAAGCTATTCTTAAGTTGACAGCACCTTATCATTCGTCTTTGTTAACTTTAAACAACAGCTTCCGGTCTCAAGACTTTTTCAATTTAATGTTCCTCGTGTCAGAACAGAACAGGGGAACAAAGCTTTCAGCTTTTCTGTCCCAACCTCAAGAAACAGTTAACAATCAGAACTTAAATGTAGAACACCAGTACCTCTGAATGTATTTAAGACCATGAGAGATGCCATTATGTTCACGTTGCAGAAGTGCAATTGTTTTACTTGAGTAATTTGTCTTATTGTAAGTTTATATTTATTGCGACTACGTGTTGTGACTGCTGCCACTTCTTCACTTTTGCCCTCTATATCTCAAGGGATATGTTTTTTTGTTGTTGTTTACTATGGAAATAATTAAATACTTTTATTGTGAAAAAAACTAAAGCCAGCTGAAGTACCACCAGTGGTAGAGACAGCACACTCTGACAACCATGAAGCTAAAGACATTGTTGTCAAATTCTTTTACCCATAACTATAGCCGAAAGGCATTCCTAACTTTTGTCAATTTAATGTTTTTACTTGAAGACCTGTCCATGCAAACCCCCAGTCTCCTTTTACTGTCTAAATTTGTTTTCCAGCCACCAAGATTGTTATTGTGTATGTACATTTTTTTGAGAAGAATGTAAAAGAGAGAGACAAAGAACGAGAGCGCAAGTGAGCATGTAAACACTTGCATACACCAAGTAGACTCATGCTGACCTGCCCGGCTGACTCAGGTATACGGGGCGTGTCCTGATTGTGCCTCAGTGTGTGCATGTTTAAGAGACTGAGAACAGGGAGAGCAAGGACTTACTTCACACAGGAAGAACGGCGGCAATGTCGGATACGTGCATGGATAGGCGCTGGTGTAGAGGGGTTCTGTTGCGGATCCTGATATGCTGGACTTTAATTGGTCTTTGCTCTGCCGGACACAGACCTTTTGGCAAACGAGAGCAACCCCACCGCACTGGACATCATGACAGATTGCCTCAGAGGACTGACAGCCAGACAGCTCAGCAGATAAAATATCCATCCATAAACAGCCAAGGACAGGTCATTCAGTATCCGTCAATTTCTGATGCTAGTTTTCAGGTTCAGGTAAAAACCTATTGTTGCGAAATAATTTTTTTTTTCACCTCATCTGCTCCTTACGCTGTCTTTCATTTTTAAAGTGTTATTGATTAAATGACTGTTATCTCTAAAAGCAAAGAGCAAGTTTCTCTGTTAATAAGTTATGAAGCAAAATTCAGGCTAAGTTTATTGCTATGTGCAGTGAAAAACCTGTCTATCTGTGTGTAATTTAACATGATATTCAATATGGAAGCAATTAATTAATGGCTTTACTATTGATAATTGCATTCACAAAACAACTTTAAAGTTAATGAATTGAACTGCGATGTTCCAATCCAATTTACTGCCAGTATGTATTTCCTTTGCTGTGAAAGGAGTTCTTCAGTGAAAAACCTATAAAAAGAGTTGGAGAACAATGCTTTGAAGGTTCGTAATAATCTCTTTATTTTGGTGTGTTTTCTCTTTCAGAAATGTGCTTCTGGATTCTACAGAAAGACCAGCTGGCTGACTTTTGGCCGTTGTCTGCCCTGTGAGTGCAACGGTTTGGCTGACGAGTGTGAAGATGAAACAGGGAGATGTCTGGTAAGAAATCTCACATCAGGAAAGTGGCTTTTGATCTGAATTGGCCAACTGTTACTTAACCGTGGCATAATACCGTAGAATAATTTGCTAAAGTATTAACAGGATTAGCACTTAATCTTTTTTTTTCTAATAGTTTAGATAATGTCATTTCACTCAGTAAGTTGGCTTTACCATTCCAAAGAAAACAAACAACAAAAAACTAAACATATTACAAGGAATTTAAAAAGTAGTTCTGTTTTGAACTTCCAGCTTCCACCTGCTATGAAACGCATTGGATTTTGAAATGCTGGCAGCCTTTTTGAGCTGAGACTGTGGTTTCCAGTTGATAATCATGCTAATCCTCAATATAAAATGCAAAAGTTAGTTTGTCTTTGTTTTAAAACAACATTAAAACCCTGTTATATTGCTGCTCATGGAAGTAATTAACGGCACATAGAAGGAGGACTGCATGGAAGTATTTAAAACAAGAGAAATAAAAATATGTAGCAGCTAAAATCTTAATTGACAGGTCAAAACTTTTCAGGATGTTTTTGGAAAATGATTGATCACTTGAACTTAGTCACAGACAGAACCTCTCAACTTCAGTGCACACAACTATATCTATTTGTTACCACTGGAATGTTTTTTCAACCCTCATTAAGAGTCCTCTTTTAAATTTCTCCCAACAACTTCCTTTCCTTCATTCTTCGCTTTAGAGATACAATTGAGTTTTTTGCTCTTTGGAGTTCCAGTTGGGAAATTGTTATGCAAGACACTCAAGACTGTGCCTGTGCATGCAGCGCCTACACTGAGCCACACATTTACAGCTCAAAATCAAACAGACATAGCTGATTAACGACTAATGAATGCATTCTGACATCTTCAGAGCTGCAAGGACAACACTGCTGGGGATCGATGTGAGCGCTGCAAAGATGGTTACTTTGGCAGCGCAGCACAGAGGACGTGCAGACTGTGTCCGTGCCCATTTAGTGTATCCTCAAACAAGTGGGTGAAAAAAAAAATAAAACTTTACTGCTTTGCTGTTTTCTAATGCAACTATTTTGGTAACAACAGTGTAATCCCTCTGATTCACGGTCAGTTTTGCAGTAAGTTGCGGAGACGTGTTGGGAGACATCCAGTGTTCTTGCAAACCGGGCTACACCGGAGTCAGGTGTGAGAGGTGAGTAAGCCAGAACGTGCAGACATGAATGCTGCTGGCTTTTTTCCAATTTGATGCCTTTTCATTAATACCTTCTCTTATGCAGTTGTGCTCCTGGTTATTATGGTGACCCGCTGATACCAGGAGGAAATTGCCAGCCATGTAATTGCAACGGAAATGGAAACAGCTGTGATCCTAGGAATGGAGGTTAGATCCTGCATTCTTTCTCTTTAAAATACAGTATGTTATAATTTAAAATCAGTTTGCAATTCAAATTAATTGTGCTCTTCTTTCAGTCTGCAAGAGCTCTCTGGAGCCAGGAGACACAAACACAGATGAGCACTGTCAAGGTGAATATATAAAAGAAAAGTAATCTCAGAGTTCCGATGGTATCTCATACCATTCATAATACCTGAAGTGTGATATTCTTCTGTTGTCCTCTGTTTTTCTTTCAGAATGTGACAATTGTGCTCAGACGTTACTAAGTGACTTGGAAAAACTCGACGTTGAGCTGGCAAGGATCAAGACTCAACTAGATAATGCTTCCATCAGTGGCGCCTTAAAGGAAAGGCTGGACAAGCTTGAAAAGGCTGTGTCTGATACTAAGGTAATGCTCATGTCTTCATCTGTTTTTGCGAGATAGCTCAAGTCTGTTTCAACTTCTTACGGGTTTTCTTCCAGTAGTGCTCTGTATTTAGCTCCACCCATTTGCATTACGTCTTCTTGCTCACAGAGCAGCACATCCCACTTTGACATTNTGACATTGTGTGTTGACTTTGCAGATTCTGGTCAACAAATTCAGCTCTGCCATTATCATGCAAAAGTCCAAAGTGGACGAGCTTGAGGAAGACGCCGACAGCCTTGCAGATGACATTAAATCCATGAAAGACAAGGTTTCAAAAACATGTCTGATGTTTTATGATTGCTTCAGTGTGTAATTTAAGGAGCAGGTCTGCAAATGTGTGATTTTGTAACTTGATTTTACTTAGGCTGATAAGAGTGCTGTAGACGCTGACAAAGCCGTGAACAATGTTGACAAAACCCACCAAAGGGCAAAAGACCTCGAAGGAGAGATCCAAAAACTGCTTGCGAAAATTAAAGGTATAAGGAAGCAAAAGACTCATTTTCTCCTGATGTTGTTTCATTTTTCTTTTATTTCCTTGTGTTATGGCCTCCTACTCACATTATGGGTGCTCTGCTATTTTGAAGACTTACTCTTTCAGCTGAAGAATGATGGTCGAGGTGATTCGTTGCCTGCTGGCAGTTTGACTAAAACGCTGGAGAAGGCTCAGTCCATGGTGACAGAGATGAAGAACAGAAACTTCACCTCTCAGAAGACAGCTGCTGAGAAAGAGAGAGCTGAGGCGATTAAATGTAAGTTACCCCATACAGAATATCCTAATGTGCATAATCAGAGTAGTTGAGATTTGTAATATAAGTCATACGTTGCCACTGACAAACCACACTCTATTGTCGACTTCTAGTGCTTGACTACATCAAGAATAATTTTAGTAAGCAGAGTGACCAGAATGAGGCTGCAGCAGAGAAGATCCGCAGCCAGCTGAAGGATTACAATGCCAAGCTGAAGGACTTAGAGAAAGCTATGGAAGAAGCAAGAAACCTGGTGAAAAAAGCCAATACCCAAAATGGCCTGAATGCACAGACACTGAAAAACTTGGAGGTAATCAAACAGCAATTCATACATGCTTGTTAGTTAATAGCAATAATAAACAATTATAATCAACATTCATTTTATTGTCATTTGCAATGGTATTTTGCAGACATAGTGCTAGATACTTCACAGGGTAGCTGAAATTGTACAGTGAACCCTGTTGTCAGCACACCAACTCAGTTGATTTATGTTTTCCCTGCAGAAACGTATTGATGACTTAAAAGAGGAGCGGAAAACTGTTAAGAACCAGATAGCTATGGCTGAGGATGAACTGAAGAAGACAGAGGATTTGGTGAAAATGCTCTCGGACAGTAAGATGGTAAATTTCACAAACGTTCAACGTATCTTCCTGAATTATTGTCTATAAATCAAGCCATAAATACCAACCTACAAAATGTAAGACTGTAAACTTGAGCATTTAAATATCTTCTTTTGAGTTTTTAACATGCTAACTAGTCATAGGCCGCTGCTTAAAATCATATTGAGACACCTTAAAGGAGTTCTTCCTTTTTTTTCTTTTGCACTTAAATGTTTCAGATCATCAAACACATTTTAATGCCAGAGAAATGTATGATGAGAAAATTTATTGTTTTATGAAAAATCAACTTGAAGCAAAGTCGGTGACAATTCCTTGTTTCTTGTAATCCAATGTACAGTATGTCATTTTGTTCTGCAGAACTATGAGGCGCTAGCTGCACAGCTGGATGGTGCCAAGACTGATTTGACCAAGAAGGTGAATGAGATCACCAAGGCAGCAGCAAAGAAGGACCTTGTGGAGGCTGCAGAGGAGCATGCGAGGAAGCTATCCGAGCTAGCAAAACAAATCGAGGAGTAAGTTTATTACAGTTTGCATATTAAAAGAATATTGATGAAATTAATCAGAGCTATAGTATATTCTATCTTTTCCATAGTTGATTTTAAAGTTCAAACAGTACAATTCAGTCATAATGTTTGAAAATATTTTTGTACAAATCTCTAAGAACCATCTTATCTCAATAGTGCTATGAAGAATGCAAGTGGACTTCCCAAGGTGCGTGACGCAAAGGATGCTATTGATGCCTATAAGAACATTACAGATGCCATTAAAGCTGCAGAGGCAGCAGCTATGGAGGCCAAAGATGCTGCAGATAATGCCCTTAATGTAAGCTTTTAAATTCAGTACATGAACAGAACATGCTAACTTGACATAGCAACGATGAAATGTGGAACAAAGAAGCTTACATTTTGGAAATTGTTTTTATTTTCTTTTTAGATTGTAAACAAAGAGAAACTCACAGATAAAGCCAAAGAACTAAAGGACAAGAGCAATGCTCTGTTGAATCTTGCCAAGGAGGCAGAAAAAGTCCTCCAGGGTATTTGGACTCTCTTTCTGTACATGATTTTTTAAATAAACTAAAAGCTTATTTGCTTTTCTTTTTTTGTTGTTGTTGCAGGAACTGCAAGTGACCTCAATGACTTGAAGAATCGTCTGGCCAAAGCAAAAGAAAAGAAAAATGATCTCAAGGACCGCCTCTCTGATGTTCAGAGACAATTAAATGACACCAACAGAGGTGGAGTAGAAAAAAAATCCAAGCAATTATTTAGAATAAGTGAAAAAACATGTTATTGAGATTATAACAATGCATCCAGATCACAAGACGATTCATTCACAATACTGAGTTTATGAAGACTAGGAAAGATTTCAGTAATACTTTAAAAATAACAAAGAATTTCCAATGTTTTTGTTTATTTTTACTAATAGAGTAAACATTAAAGATACAACTGTGTATTATGTCAAGATTTACTAATTTCAAGTTTTATCTTTGTACGGATTATAAGACTTTAAGAGATTAAAAAACTGAAAAAGTTACTTCAAGTGAAGGGTTTGCTTAAAGCGTTCATCTGCATTTCCACTATTCTTAATAGTAGCATAAACTTACTTCACCAAAGTCATGTTGACAGGAACTGCAAAGCACTTCCTGAGTCAGACCTCGTTATGCCTCAAAGTTTTATACTTCTGTCTGAGAAAGACATTTGTGTCTGTTGAAACGGCAATGCATTGTTTTGTTTTTTTTTTCCAATCAGATGCCATTGGGGATATGATTGAGGAAGCCAAGAGGAAAGCAGCTTCAGCTAATAACACAGCTGCCGACACTATGGACAAACTCAATAAAATTAGGAAGGAGATCAATAAGATCAGTGTGTCTCCTGTTAATGCCAATCTAAGCAATGACCTTAATGAAGCTGACAAGTCTGGTGAGTTTTCTGATTCTTTTGATGAAGTGCTTCTCCTTTGCCTTGATAATGGTCATACTGAATATATTATTGTGTGAATAAAAATGTAAAAGAACACTATTTTACTTTTCTGTCTCTAAACTTTTAAAACAGTAAAGGATTTGCTGAAAACAATTCCATCACTGAACGATAAGATCTCCGAGGTTGAAAACTTGACCTCCGGGTTTTCAGGCATCGGCAATATATCTGAAAACATAATGAAGATCAAAGAACTTATTGAACAGGCCAGAGATGCAGCTGACAAGGTGCGTTCAATCAATCCCTCTAAATGCACCCTTGCATCCAAATACACGTCCATAAAAGATGTTTCCACCCTGTCCGATTTCTTATGGGGTTTTTTTTGCTGTCACAATTAAATTTTAATACCAGACAGAATTTATAAATACAATTTTCAAATGATTATTGTTTTTAAAGAGGGGAAAGAACAACATCTAGATGAACCCTAACACTTAGGAAATTATTCTGTGGACTATTGAGACAAAAGTGGAACTTTTGGGAAGGTGTATGTCCCTCCACATCTGATTTAAAACTAATGCAGTATTTGAGAAACAAAACAACACACTGACAGTCAAACATGGCAGTGGTAGCGTGATGTTCTGGGACTAATTTGTAGCCAAAGTAACATGGTGTACTTGTCTTATTTGATGGAAACAAGAATGTCATTGAGCTGAAAGCAACGTCTGAATGGAACAAAAATAAACCAAATGAAGGTTGTGGAGTGTCCTAGTCAAATCTAGACTTAAAGAAGATGCGGCGTGATCTTAAAAAGGCTCCTCATGCTCCAAAACCCTCAACTGTGAAAAAAAAACAAACTATTTTGCAAAATAGCGAGAGTCAGAATTTTGTGAAACACTCATTAGCAATTATTTCAAGCACAAGATGGCATTTGTTGCTACTGGGAAAAGCACAACCACTTATTACGTCATGGAGGAATTATTTTCTGACTTGCATAAGGTCAGGTTGGTTTGTATAGCTTATTTCTTTTTACAGGTGAATAGATAGTTTTAAAACAGATTTTTTTTTTTTTATTATTATTATTAACCAAAGTTATCCTGCAATATCAAAATTAATCTGAATCATTATGTGTGAAATTTAAGGGGAAAAAAAAGAAATCTGTATGGGGGAAAATACTTTCTCACAAATTAGCATGATCTATTTCTTTAACGAATCAAGGTGAGGTCTACATGCCTACATAACAGTTTGTCTTGTCTCCTCTTCAGATTGCGATCCCCATGAATTTTGCTGGGGAGGGTCACGTCGAGCTGCGCCCACCAAAGAATCTAGATGACCTGAAGGCCTATACAACCCTGTCTTTGTCGCTGCAGAGACCCAAGGGGAGAGGAGACGGAAAACGCAGGCGCAGACAAGCTGGAGACATTACAGACATGTTTGTGTTGTACCTTGGCAACAGAGACGTGAGTGAATCAATATCCATGGTGATTTTTAGATTGTAATTTTGCTCACGAGACTAACAAAACTATGTTCTACAGTCCTCAAAGAATTACATAGGTATGGTGTTGAGGAAAAATCGCTTGTATGGCCTGTACAAACTGAATGGACAGGAGTACGAGCTGGAGTCTGATATCATTTCCACCTCCGACCCTCAGCCGGCCACATTTGATAAAGTGGATCTGAACAGGTGAACTACCTTACTTCAGCTCAGCTCTTACAGTGTCTCTTCCACATTTAGTTTTATTTTGCCACAAATTTAATTGTATTTTATTAGAAATATATGTGATAGATAAAGTTCATAGAAGTACAAGGAAAATGATCAATGTCTTCCAAAAATCTTTATAAATTTAAACTTGAAAATCCAATGTTCATTTGTCTTCTGATAACCCAACTGGAAAGTCAATGAAAAAGTTCAATTCAGTGTTCGGTAATATGGCAAGTTTTACATTTTGTGGAGCACTGTGCAGTGCCGGCACTAAAAAGAGTCGGTCCAGAGATGTTTATGTGTAGAGTGCAGAGAGATTTTATGTTGGTCTTTTGCACACATTTCCAATTACATATGTTAACATTTGTAGCAGTAATATGAAGAAAGCACTTCTAAAGATTTTACGGTTCTGCAACCATATTAAGTCAACTCTGTGGCGATATGTAGATATCGCCATAGTGTTATCTTTCTTTTTTTGTAGAAAGATGAGTAGATGTAATAATCACTAATTCCATTTTTTCTTTCTTATGACTTAGAATTTACCAAGATGTGGAGCTAAAGCTGACCAAAGACATAACCTCTGGGCCACTTGATAAGCCATATAGCAATCGTCAGGTCAACTATGGAGGGGAGAACAAGAACCTCCTGAAATTCAGTCCTGATGACGTTGTCTTCTACGTTGGAGGCTACCCGTCCAACTTCACCGTGAGGAGCTGTAGCACATTTACCATCATTCAATTGACAGACGGTTTTGTGTCCAGAATAGTCATCAGAAATTCTTTCTTGTGCTCCGTTTCACTTCAGCCTCCTCCCTCTATGAAGTTGCCAAAATACACGGGCTGCATCGAGTTCTCCACCTTTAACAGGAAGGCCATGAGTCTCTACAATTTCCAAAACGTAGAAAGGATCAATGTCCAGACTCCCTGCAAGAGGTACTGAGACTACAAACTTGAAGTATCATTTTGATGTCAGCGAGTCTGTGTTATTTTCAGAATTTGATTACATGGTTTTTCTGTCTGCTGCTTGGTTCCTTCTAGAACTGTGATTCCAGTGGACTCAGACTATTATGAAGGCACCGGATATGGCAGAGTGGCCATAAGCCAACTGCTGAGAGGTGTTGACATAAGTTTAAAGTCTAGCATGGAAAATGCTTTACTCTTCTTCGTAGGAGATGAGGTAAAGAATCTTTGTGATTAGCATTTAATTACATTTCTAATTAAATTACAGTGTATAATAATGTTTACCACAACTTCTTTTTTGTCCTCTGCGACACAGAATAATTACTTAATGGTGACTGTGGAGAAGGGTTACATTGTTTTGCAAAGTAACTTGATCTCAGACCCACAGAAAGGATCAGAAAAAGTGTTCCCAGTAAGGAAGATTTTCTTCTTTTAGTGTTTCTTCTGGATGGTCTTCCTTTGAGTTTTATTCCCTTCCAAAATTAACAATTTATTTGTATTTTTTCCGTTTTTCTTTCTAGGTTCAAGACAATTTTTTGACTGTTAAGCTAATTTTTAGGTCTGGAAGAGTAAGTGTTATTACAGGCCTCACACCAATTGCGGCCGTACTCACCACTGAATACGATTTTAGCAACTTTAAAGATTTCTATATTGGCGGTGTAACACAAGAGATCAGAAAAAGGTACATCCTTATCAGCATTTTTTTATCTGTGTATTTCCATCCTGTTTAAATGAGACCTGTATATAACCTGTTGTTTTTTTTATTATTATTAAAGGTGGGGCATCACCGCTCTACCATTCAAGGGATGTTTGAAAGATTTGAAGGTAAACAACAATTTTAGACCAATTGATGAACCAGTGGGAATCAGCAAAGGCTGCTTACAGGATTCACTGGTATGACTTTCACCTTATTTACACAGAACAACTGAAATATTATTACTGTGAGGAAGAATACAGATCCATTCAGTAAATTAGAATATTGAAAAGTTTATTGATTTCAGTAACTATGTCTCTAATTGAAACACGTTACATACTAGTAGATTAATTACACAAAGCCTGATATTTTTATAGCTTTTATTTCTATTAATGATGATTATTTCTTGCATACAGCTAATGAAAACATGACTTTTAAGATTAGAATATTACATCAGATCAGTAAAAACGATATACCTTCTTAAGGTTGGTATTTTTTAAAGGTACTCTTAATCTGACAAATAAGTCTCATCGGATTGCCTATAAGACTACATTTAGTTTTCTTCCGTAATACTTCACAAGGTAAGAACATACGGAGTTGTGGTCTAGTATAGAAGCATATAAAGCTCTCTAGGTCCGTTGTGAAAACTTTCTGCTATGCAGGTAAAAATGAAATGTTTCATTTTTATTTTCTGAAGTGACAATAAATGGCCATTCGTTTGTAGAAAAGGAATCTGCTTTATAGACTTGGGTCATAGCTTGTTTACACTAACATCTACTGTATGGTTAAAATAAAGTATAAAACAATATAAAAAATATTGCTAATAATTACAACAAAACTCATAGATTTACATGAAACCATATTAAAAAATGGCACTAAAGTGACTGGTTTCAGCTGTCTTTGCATGCATCTAAGATAGAGAAAGGAGGGCTGAATGAGGGCAACTCTAAATTTACTTTTTTTCATCTTAAACTTTATCCGATGAAATTAACATTTGGATTTTTATTTTCAGTTTGATATTATGCTACTGTAATCATAGATGAACTTATCTAAAAGCTTTTTTTTCACGCATCTTCACTTGTGTCATGCCTTCTGTTTAGAGTTCTTTCAAAGCACAGTTCAACTTGGGGAGCTCCCTGAAAGCAGACCTCCAAGACTTCAGCTTGGCAAACAACAACGTAGTTGTGTCCCTCGGATTCAAGAGCACAGAGACCCAGGGCATTATTTTGCAGAACAAAAAACTGGTAAAGCTACTTCTCTGTTTTATAACAGTCTTTTCTAATATGCTTATGCAAAAAAGAAATTAAATCTTTATTGTGGTTTTATCCTCTAGGATAACCAGTTAAACCTTGCGATGGAAAATGGCTATGTGATTCTTCACTTTGACACCAAGAAATGGAAATCAAACAAACAGTACAATGATGGGAACTGGCACTATGTGACTGTCACCAAAAAAGAAGGAAGGTATAAAATAAAAATTTGTTTCACATGTTCTAAGAATGTAATAAGAAACCAAGTGATGCTTACTGAAATACTGAACATAGATGGAAAGTGTGTAGTTCTTCAGTTACAACTGTGATTATTTAGGCTTACTATTGTAAATCCTAAAATAAAATAGCATTTCATCCAAATCAGGAAAATGTTAAATTTTTAAACACTTTTTGCTACAAATGTTTTTTTTTTCTTTTTCTTAAGGATTGCACTGCAGATTGATGATGAAGACTACGGTCAGGAAGAGAGTGGCACCATATCCATACCTAACACCGAGGGCTCTACTTGGCTTGGAAAAGAGAATTTCAAAGGCTGCATTTCCAACTTTTACACTCGACGGTAATTTTTCTTTCTTTCTGTGCCTACGAAAGTTACAGTATGTAACTTTAATAAAAATGCTTTTTACATATTTGCTAAAACTGTCACTATGTTGTGACAGTGTAACATGAGACAGGTAGTTTGTGAAAAAATTTAGTTTCTTTGCTTCTTCCCAGTAGTCCTATTGCTCTCTGCAGAAATATGACGCTACCAGACTGACACATGCAATCAGATCCAGGAGGAGGGTCTTAGAGCGGACGATCACATTTGTGTACTGCTCAAGATTACTGGTTTGCTGCAGCCATGCTAATGGTAGAGAAACAACTTACTGCTACAGAGAAACATGGCCATCATTAGTGGCCATGTTTCCTAGCCTGTGCATTCAACTCAGTGTGAGCAGCAGAGAGCAAGAGGGAGGGTGTGAGCAGCATGATGGCGGTGGACAGTGCTAAGACCCTTCTCCTGGCTCTGATTGGTTGTTTTTGGCAAAGTGCTATATTTCTGTAGATGGCATAAGGACCAAAAGGAGGAGGCAGAGGAACTTGATTTTTTCACAGATTGTCTTCCTCATATTATACTGTCACGAAATGACAGTTTTTAACAAATATGTAAAACATATATTTTTTGTAAAAGTTATCTACTTCAGCTTTAAAAGTTAAATATATGTGGTTTGGGTTGTTGTACCGTGTTTCTTCCAAGGTGTGATCTTTATCTGATTTGATTGTGTTTTGCAGCCCAGACGTGTTCAAGCCTGCAAACTTATATGACTTCCAGGCTACAGGTGACGTCCAGATAGATGCGTGCACTGTCAGCAATCCCTTTCAACTGATAACAAACCAGTTCAACAAAAAGGTGAGGTTTGACATCTATGCACAACTGAACTCCAGATCAGAAAGTTGTCTTAGTAAAATACTTAATTCCATTATTCCAAAACTAAAGGGTATGAATCAGAGTTCCCCAGCCCACGTCCTCAGGGCTCAGAGTCCAACATCTGTTGTTGCACACCTGGCTTAAATAAATGGATAATTACAAGGTTTTAGTAGCACTTTGACACTTGGAGGCATACTACGTATGTAATGCATTTGAATCAGGTGTGCTAGTGTTGGGACACATCTAAAATTTGCAGGACAATGTTCCCCAAACACCAGGGTTGGGGACCTCAGGTATAAATAATAGTTGTTTTGTTTTTTTACAACCTTTCTTTATCCTATTGTATTTACAATTAAGGTAAGATTATTTATTAGTCTCCTGTAGGAGAAATGTGTCTAGGAAGCAGGGGCAAAACTGCAGTACAACAATAAGAACAGCACATCCAAAAAGGACAATAGGCATAAATAAATACATAAAAGCAAAAATACATAAGAACACAAATGTCAGATCGGCCGTACATCCCCATAATCATTTCCATTCACATACTCTACATGCTACTCTTGGTCACCGCTGTAAGTCACAATTTTCCCATTTCCACAAGCAAAACAAAACCTTGTGGAAAAAAGCACAAGTCAACTGAGAATTCATCCAAAAGTTACTGAAGAATGATGACAGAATGTCCAAAATGTGTTTCCCGCTAAGGACAAGAGTAATGAAAGCAAATACTGCAGCTTGAAATTATTTAGATTCAATTTTTACAGTGACTTATTCAGTACATGAGCAGTCAGAATAATTGTCGACTGCTCCAGTGGCTTGGAGATTTAATAAATGGGCAACCAATGAAGGGATCTTAAAGCCAGGAAAAGTCCAGTCTGCTGGTAACTCACCACAGTGATGAATGACTGAAATTACATTGTTCTGGTAAGATCTTGCCATATGTGCTCCAGTTCTGACCAGCATTGTAACTGCAAAGCACATGGGTATAAAATGTGGGTCATTGTTGAAATCTTGGAGTGATGGGAGTCTGAGTTTCTGGCATAGTCTGTTTAGGTGGGTTAGGGGGGAAAAAAATCACACATTCATATGACACATTTCAGCTAAAAAGGTTTTTGTGCAATAAAACATTTCAATATATGTCTACATCCATAGATAGAGAAAGCTTTCAAAATGTCCATGTTATGCACTTACATAATTTTACATTTTCTCAGGAATGATGTGTTTTTTCCGTTAAATCTGTATTTTTTTCTTCTGAGGATATTATGATATTACCTAATAATTTGTGACCTAATGCTTGCTTCCTCTCTTATGAAGGAAATCATATCTAATCACATTTTCCTCTTACTGTCACTTTTATCAACTTGACATCTGTATTAAACTTTGCTGCCTCATTTTCTAGAGATGAAGAAGAAGGAGACCAAAACCTGCAGATGACGACATCAATCTAACACTGACTGATGTACCCCTATGATTTTCTCTAGCATAATCACAAGCTCATTTATTTACTTTGTACTCTACACAATAAAAAAATGTATATGAATGCTTCAGTACCCATGCCAAACAACAAAGTGTATTGTATTTCATCCTTTGTCCATCATATATGTGTTCACTATCTACATTGTGAATAATTCCTGAAAGGAATATGTCTCTTCGCTTTCTTCCATGTAATCCTTCTAAGTCATTCACAAGCACCTTGTTTTAATTCACTAATGACTCATAAAATCATGCTTCATTATATAATCAAAAAATGTGCTCTAATCACAGCTGATTTTAGCAGCCTCTTCCGTCATTTTTTAATCACCTTTTTTTAACACTCTTTGATCTGTTTGAATAATAAATAATCATGAAGTTGCATTTCCGGCTAAATGTGTGAATGATGTATGCTGACCAGTTTAGCTTAAGAAGCCAAGGTGAAGCAGAGACACCTGTTAAAGTGCACAAATTCACAGAAATATCAGAAGAAAAGAAATTCTCAAAGAAATGTTGCAGCAACCAAGTGCAAGCACACTGAACAGCACTGACTGAAATGTTAGGGGTGAACTGTGAGTATGTTGGTCATATAGAGATGAGGTTAAAATGCTCAAAAGGCATTTTCAACTTTTTAGTTTGCAGTAGCACCAGATAGAACATCAGACTTTGGCTTATTTATTTGGACTGCGTTAGCCCTATGGCAAAGATTTCAAGACAACTATTCCTGCAAAAGTTTTAGGAGCATAAGCATATAGAGAAAACCGCAAGTTAAAAGCAGCTATCCATTGGTAATTTTTTGCTTGCATTAAGGTAATTGGAGAGGCAGTGAAGGTACTTTAACATTGCAAATGGTTAAATCTGCACAGTTTGAAGACGTTTTTAGATCCCCAAAAATCTAGAGAGAAAGGAAAGAATGAGCTGATTTCAACAGAATTCACACAATAGTCATAGAACTGAATGATTGGAAGTACTAATTTACATAAGAATACATTAAGTATCCACTGAAGGACAAAAAAAGAGACCTTGAGGAGAAGCAAGAGGATTACTCGCATAAGCCTCACCTTGAGGTAAAAATATATAGGCTTTTCTTTACAGTCACCTCTGGATTATCTTTCTTTAATCAAATCTACAATACATTGATTCCACTAATCACCCTTGTCCTTGCTTGCTCATTCTCTCTGTAAACAATAGGATATTTTGGTTTGGAGCCATATATTAACCTTGATTCATAATAATTGAATAACATGAATAATGAATTATCAGCTGCATGGGTTCACAGAAGTACAATAATATGCTGCCACTTTCATGCTACACATGGTGAAGCAAATAAAAAAAAATCAGGGAATACAAACTTGGAGAGAAAAAGTTAGTTCTTTTGAAGCTTTATATGAAAGTGTGAAGAAATAGGTGACAATAAAATAGGGGGACATGGGCTCATATCTTTATTTCCCTTTATTTTTATTAGAACATGAGCTAGATTGATACAATCAATGCTAGTGAGTTGATGACAAAGGTACTGAGTACATTCACTGGTGAAAACCATTCAAATTCAAAACTGAATGAAAACAAACACAGTTTGCCTCCTAAGGACAAAATTCTTATCATGACTTGACTTGGTGAATGGATGACAAATAAAATCTGAATTTGAGTTGTTTTTTTATATACTTGTACTGGCCAATTGACCAGTTATCCACTGACTGACTGATTCATAGTATGCAGGTCATAGGCAAAAATTTAGATATTGTCACATTCTTTAAATGCATAAAAGCAAAGAACTTCCATTGTATTTGGTCTACTAAAAACATCAGTCAACAGCATGTCGTTTGATGCACTTCTTTAATTTGAGTCAAAATCAGATAAATATCACAGGGTTTGTGCTTTGATGCAAACATACTATGTATTATTTTAAGGGATCTGCTGAACGTTTTTGCTTTTTTATGTGCCATAGTCCACAGAAGTAAAAATAACAGGAGTTGGTAGATCAGAGCTCAAAGAAAAATTTAAACACATATCAATTTTAAACTTGCAGCTACCAACGATCAACTAGAGTTTAATTAACCACTTCAGAAATCCATTTGAGAAAAAATTTAAATTTAAATCAATTTAATCTGTCCCATTTTTTTTTTTTTGCTTGCCTTCCCTTTCAAATAAATGCTGCATGAGAATAAAAAGAAAGTTCTCACTAGTCTGACTTTTATTGCAAAGTGAGTAAACTTGGATTTATTATATTGCCCGAATACAAGCCTGAAATTTTCAATTAAAATTATTTAGTTTTGGGAAAATGTTTTCTGAAATTTAAAATTTTAAAAAATAGCAGGTATTCTTTTTAGAAATAAAAATGTAGCCAAGTAACAATACAGACAAAGCAGGCCTGTTATAAACATAAAAGTCTAAATCTAAAGTCTCAAAAGCTTCATATTTGGCAGAACACATGCTTGTGATCATTTTTGCAACTCATACTGCCTTATTTCCCAGCAGGGCAGGAGCCATCCAGAGACCTGCAGCTGATAGGAATTCAAATATCAACTTGTATTAAGGGTCTTCTCATTTTTTGTTTTTGTGTTACTTTTCAGGATAGCGTGAAGCAAATAATAAATGAAAGCACCTCAGTCTGTGAATTCCCAGCCAAGCTTCAACATGCTTATCGCATGGGAGGACCTGTGAGCAGCCTAAGCTACAGCCTACCATTACAGGTCTTACAACCCAAGTGAGTGGCTAGTTTCCTTATGATCTCACATCTATGAATACCAAGTGTGCAAATAAAAACCATAGCTGTAACTGAGAAGATTGTTTTTTGTTTTTTCTTTTATTCTATCCAGGCCTCACTTCTCTCTGGATGTCAGGACTCGGTCTCCTGAAGGGCTGCTATTCTTTGCAGCGACCAGAGGAGGGCAGTCTCATCTGGCGTTGTACATGTCTAAGGGCAGGATCAGACTCTCTGTGGGAAAACAGAGGGAGATATTCAACAGAGAGAAGTACAATGATGGAAAGTGGCATTCGGTTAGTAAATATACATCACTGTATAAAAGCCTCCGTATATTTACAGCTAAAGCCTGATGTTTACATGCGTGCAAAAAAAAGGCACTTTTTTTCAAATCAGTCAATCTGTTTTAGGTCAGGTAGGATTGCTAAAATTATTTGCATTTGCCAAATACCAGAATAATAAGCGAGAAAAGTTTACATACTACATTTTCTTAGTAGTTGATAGAATTGTCTTTGAAACGGTTTAGCGTTGGTTGATAAATTAGGATCTTGTCCCACAAGCTTTTTTCTGTGCTCTGCTCTCAAATTTTCTCACATGTAAACGTGTGGAAATATGTGATACACATGGGAAAATATAGGAATCACATGTTTTGTTTTTTGGGGCCGAGGGAGGTTTACCATGAAACTTTTCAAAATCGTTGTGATCTGTCGTTATCATGTGACACTTCACTTCACATGTGGTACATAATTTGCTCGTGTGATTTTTGCAAGTAAAATTTATGGGATTTTTCTGTAAGGGGATGGTGATAATGGCAATTTTAGTTTAATTAGACATGTTTTGAAAAATCATTTTTGTCCACTTAAGAATTTAAAATAGCATTCCATCTGTCTATGTCGGTTTTAGTGTGATGATGTCACACTAAAACTGACATCAGATGTCTCTGATTGGCCTTTCAGCTCCTGGTGGTATTTCACTACAATTAATTACATTCACTTACCAATACAACTTCAGCCAACAATTTAACATAACCCTTTTCTTTTCTCAGATGTTAATGCTCACATTTGGAACAGTACCTGTCTCATACCTAAATACTATCATGTCTGGACATTCGCATTGTGTTTATACATGTATAAAGTACAGTTTAGAAAATTAATTTGGTACAGTCAAGGATTAAAAAATGGCATTTATTCAGCAGATTTTTTCCCATAAATTCACAAAAGAAACCCGTGTGTTTGAAATGTTCCCTTACAGCTGATTTCACACCAGAAGCTTGCAAAACCACAATGCCATTGTCATTTAGATTATAAATCCTCTCATTATTCTTAAGAAATAGAGATAGTTCTAGTAATCTTAGATAAACAATAGCAAAAGTTTAATCTGATTTGCAGAATGACAAAAAAGTTGTTTTTTTTTTTTTCTTTCTTACAGTTTTATATCCTGTTTCAGCTATGTCGTGGCAGCCATCCCTTCATCACTCAGTCTATTTTGCAAATCAAAGCATGTGTTGAATATATTTGTCTGTAGGTCATATTCAGTTTGGAGAAGAAGAAATTCCGGTTGGTTGTAGATGGGATCAAAGCTCAGGATGGTCAGCTGACTAACTCTGAGTTGAAGTCTATGCAGCAGTTTCTCCTCCCTGCGTACCTGGGCAGTGCGCCAGAATCCCTTCAGAAAGAGCTAAAGGTAGCAAAACACAATTAAATTCAGTTAACATTTCTGGTGAAAAGTTGTGGCAAGTTTAGTAAAATATATACTACTGTTACTTTCAGTCAAAGGCTCTGCCAAAGCAAAGTGTGTCCGGCTGTGTGCGTAATTTTAAGATGAATGGAGCACTGATGTTAAACCCATCGTCAAACTATGGTGCAGGACCCTGCTTTGAGGGGCCGACACAAAAAGGGGTGTATTTTGCAGGAAATGGAGCACATGTCGTAATCAGTAAGTACATCACTTTTGTGCTCTTTTAATACCACACTTTTATTTTTAATCTATCGTTTAAAAGAACACCGTTGGTGCTTCACTTAAGCAAATGAAGTGTTGTTCTATAGTACTCTGTGAATTGGAGGATGGTGATTTTTTTTTATTATCTTACTTATGATTTAAGCCTTTTAGGGACATGTTTCTGTATATTAGAAAAATGTTTTATTTAATATTTAGAAACTAGGAAACTCAAAAAATGGTTTTCTGTTCATTAGTTGCTCCCCATTATTTTTTTTTGTAAATCACATTATCTGCATTTGTTTTCTGTATTTCAGATGATTCCTTTGTATTTGGTTCTGACCTGGAGTTGCTGTTTAACATACGTCCCCGCAGTCAGACTGGACTCCTGCTTCATGTTGGTGATTCCACCAGTCATGTAAACACACTGGGCCACTTTCTCAGCATCTATATGCTCGGAGGAGAGGTAAGAATGCTTATATGGTTTCTGCTGCCATAGAACTGTCTTAAATGTTTGCCCATCTTGGCTTGGTTTTAAAATTGGTAGCTTCAAAGTCAGTTGATTCTACCTTCATTATCAAAGTTGACTTTATTTGTAAGGGGTTAACAGTGAGACATTTGCATATGTTTCTATTTGCAGGTGGTGGCTCACGTGAACAATGGAAAAGGAGAGTACATGACATCAGTGAAGCCAAAAACCTCTTTATGCGATGGAGTATTTCATAAAATTTCAGGTGAAACAAAACTTAGAATTGTACTAGTACCCAATACAAATATCGAACCAAATATGAAATAATGCAATCACATGTTTTTAACTTAGACCAACAATGAGGAGGACAAATAAAATATTTATTGATTATGGAGCAAAATATATTTTTTTGCAAACTTATGCAGTGTCACGACATTTCATTCTAGGGTGTCACTTTTTACCATCTTCTTGTATTTATGAATAAAGCTTTGGAACACTGGTCATGGTCAAAAGATTCTCAGATCCAGTCAACATGTCAAAAATACTATTTTATTTGGACTGTGCTGAATGGTGAAAATGCTTATCTCTACCGTATATGACGCTATGTTATTCAGTATATTTGTTTACAGTATCTTCATTCATTCATCGTATAACAAACGTCAAACAATAATAATCATTCTCAGCTGATAACTAATGGATTTGTAGTCAGGAACAAGTTTAAAAGAATCTTCTGTCATAAAATAATCTAGAATTTATCTTTAGAATCAGTTTATTTCCTCAAAATAAATTTGCAGAGATGACCTCTGCTCATCCAGGCCTTGATCCTTTTCTCTTTGGTTTCAGGTTTTAGTAGCCTCAGCAGTTTCCTTAGTTGTTTTGTTTGCTCAGTTAAGACCAGTAAAGCTGACTCATCTAAAATGGAGGAGTCATTTTTGTTACCAGAAAGGGTTAATATTTTTTTCAGCTGAAAGCTATGATACCTGCTGCTACATTGGTAAAAATATAAGTACTTCAGTGAAAAAAGCATTTGTTTATTTATGTGCCTGTAATTACTTAAGTCTCAAATCCTTCCCCCTTTTTTCTCCTAGTAATCAAGAGAAAAAATGTTGTACAACTATCTGTGGACACATTGGACAACTACAAGATTGGTCCACCATCTTCTACTTTCCCTTCGACCAAAGATCCTCTTTATGTCGGTGGCATTCCTGGTGAGTATCAGTGTTTGTAATGTTCTTAATTTGTTAGAGCTTAGTGAGATTCACAATTGAATTTCAGAATAAATTATAAATAATAAAAAATAGAAATATGACTAGCTTCTGGTAAAAATGTGTAAAAAAAAAAAGCCTTAAAATAGTTATCTTTTAATACACTACCATAAATTGAAATTAATTTCTTAAAACAAGAAGAAATAATCTATTTGTTTGTGTGATTTTACAACAAAACCACTAGTAACGCAATAATTGACACCCCTAACAATTCATATAAATTTTAAAAAGTAACTACCTAAGTGCTTATTTCCCTGGAGTATAAATTTGATCTGAATTTGGGGTCAATTGCTCCTCAAAATGGAAAGAAAGCAGAACATGCCGTTCAAGGAATGCCAGTGTATGCCGATCTTCATAACTCATAAAAATGCTAAAGGAATAAAGCTACTCAGCTAAACCGCACTGTAGGAAGGAAATAAGTTATGCACATTTTTTTATATTATTATTTTTTCTCAATTACATAAATGCGCTCAAATTCACAGTGTCATATTGGGAATATACTATTAAAATAAAATATGAATTTGTTTTAGGGTTTAATATAAGAAGATCCTTGAACAAGAAATCATATATTAAAACAAAGTTAGCACATATTTGTTTACTACCTGAACATTTGTTTTTACAGAGACAATGATGCAGCAGATGCTTCCTGTCACATCCTCCTTTGTGGGATGTATCCAGGACATGAAGATCAACGATGTATCAGTCTCCTTCCACAGGTCATCAGGCGTGTTTGGCCCTGTCAACCTCAAAGAGTGTCCGGGCTGAGCAGTTATGGCTGAACAAGCCTTGGGACCATGTCCTCTACCAACTATGTGCAATCTGTTAAAAGACAGAGAATGTGCCTGTGTGTCAGAATGTGTGGTGTGTGTCTGAAGGAATGTGTGTGGGGGTTGTGAGCAGCAGCTTACAGGTTTATCATTTTAGCTGCTCTATATTTATTCTGTGATAAAATCATATATCATCATGGCACCAAATCTTGGACAATCTTCCTAACTGTAACACAACCAGATGCATGTCTCCATTGATTCTTTGTCAACAACCAAATGCTACTGAACAGACTGGTGATTATTGATCAGGGGAATTCATTATCAAAAACCCAGCACTTTAAGAAAATAAATGTTGCCTTCTCAGATGGTGCTGCAGTTGCAAGGAAAACTACTAGCTTTGTTGTCGATTGTAGTTTTTTCTCTGTTGGACTCCAACTTTTCTAATAGAATTATTATGTTTACATTTGCGGTGCTTAAGACATTGCTGTTTCAGGGGTCTCCAAGCTATGATCTATTTATTTCCACCTGCCTGCATGTAGAGGTCTGCTTTGTAACTGGTTTAAAACACCTGTGATCCTCACGTTTGATCTGAGTAATCTTCCCATTTTGCATTCCTTTTGCATGAAAATTATGATGTTCTCTGTCGATTTTTCACACCATAAAAAAGCATGAATTTTAATTTCTATTTATTCTATTTTTTCTGATAAGTAATCTTTAATTTATGACATTAACATAGCTTTCACAACTGTGGTCAGTCATGAATTGGGACCATTACAAAAGAGCTGCAAACAATTTAGCACAGAACTAAATGTGTATTAAAGATGCTTAAATTTCCCAACAGGTGTTTACTTTTCTGTTTCTACATTCATACCACAATTATTATGAAATGCGTTATAAGAATGCATTATATACTTGGACGCATTTGGACATGCATTCCTGCCTTGTGATGACCGATTTGTAAACCTGTTCCATCATTGTTTTTATAGTTTCTGTGGAATAAAAGATTATTTGATTTGTGTTTAAAGTGGCAAGTTATTTTTTCAAGTCTTTCATGTTGCATTTCCTTTGGTCAGTCAGCCAAGATTGGCTTAAAAGGTAAAACAGGCAAAATTTATCTCAAAAATAAATTTTATTTGTATCACCATCAATAACTGAATTAGTGATATATGCCTACTTGATATAACAGTATGTAATTGGATGTAATCAGAATAGCATAAAAACAGCTTTTATTTTAAAATCTAAATGTATTGAATTTACATGCAAGCTGTTTTTTGTAGTAAGGGATGCGCGCAAATTTGATTTGGCATGATTATTTTCTTTTCATGCATGATTTCTCTTGTATTTAAAGGTCTCCCATCCCACATATACTATATTTTCACCCCATTCAAGTCTGCTCTATTGACACCAAAGCAGCTCTTCAGATTTGTTTTTTTTTAAATTTATTTTCCTTAATTTATTATCCAACAGAAAAATGTTGCAAAATGAATGAGAGCTCATAGTAGGAAATGACTATATTTAACAGCTCTTCTGGGTCAGCGTAAAGTGAAATGTGCATTTTGAGTTTTAAAATATCATTTGAGTCTTATTTGGCTTATGATGGTTTAAATTTACAAATTTACCTGCGGGAAATTGATGGAACGGGAGCTTTAATTCAGAAATCTTCCCATTTTGTCTGAAACTTGTGTTTGTATTGAACCAACAATCAGAAAGCATGTTACAGTTTACTGCTCTAAAGTAATAGGTTTTAAATGTTTTCTTCTCTGAAAAACACACCAGCAATAAATCTCGGGCTATGAAAGGAGTGAAGGGATTATTTAAATTCTCAAGGGGGGATCCTGAACTGCCTTACACTAAAGACTGAGGATGAAAGAGAATTAAACCCTAACATAGTTATTGTTTTAGTACAATGTAGAAAACGTGACATTAGTTAAACACAGAAAATGTACATTTTAACACTATTTGTGGCATAAGATGGCATAAAAATATAATAAATAAGCTCTTTGCTTGCTTATATTCTGTATTGTTCAATGAGAGATTGCTATAATTTGTTTCCCCTCCATGTATGGAAAGCACTGTGCTGCCATGATGCTGTGACATAATTCAGGTTAACAGCCGACAGCAGACAGGAAGTTCTTAGGGGGTGTAGCCACACTGATCTGTTGACTTGCATGTTAATACACAAAACATAAAACATTATGTTGTTTTATGCAACCACTGCACATTATCAGTTCAGCTTTACTGCTATTTTAAGTAGATTTTTTTTTAAACACACTAGAGAAAATTGAAAAGGGGAGGAAAATTCTGTTTTTATTTTGTAATTTCACAACTTTTTTAAGTAAATGGTACATAGGTAAGTAAGGAACTTGAAAGATAATAAATATGGTTGAAACTAGATGATTGTTTTGACAGAAAAGTGGATCTGACTGGTGGTTTTGCTGAAGGCCGAGTGTCTCTGTCTGTAGAGATCACAGTTGAAGTTGGTAATGATCTGCACAGCTCTGGATTCTGACAGGTAAATAAAGTTTATTTAGTTCAGAAACATCAAAATGACAAGAAGTTCATGATTTACATTTTACTTATATATA